>JBBDGP010003092.1:1762500-1951430 GCA_037952835.1 Lithobates septentrionalis | reverse complement strand
CCTCCAGATTTTGCATAACTTTTAATCACTTATCGATCGCCAACATTACAATTACTGCTGGTGGGCGGCTCCCCCAGGCACCTTAATGTACCTGTACATATTCATATGAATAGGTTGCAAAAGACACTGGGGACCCTACACTGTTATTTTTCATTTTTTTTCCAATTTTGTATTGCCGGGTGCAGGCAATAGCTTGCAGCCGCAAAGTACATTTACATGCATTTTTTTTAAAAGTCTCTAAGTTTTGCTGCAGCAGGCTCTATACATGGTACAGATACGCTGTGCATGCCATCTGACATAAAAAATTGAAACACCCACTATTATATTTTATAGGGCCTATGCTATATAAATATATATCTATATATAAATATATATATATATATATCTATATAGATATATATAGATATATATCTATATAGATATATATAATGTTTGGGGGTTCTAAGTAATTTTCTAGTAAAAAAAAAAACAAAACAGATTTTTACATGTAGAAGAGAAGTGTCAGAATTGGCCCGGTTGTGAAGTGGTTAAAGGAATTGTGTTTTTTTTAATGATGCCAAAGAGCTGCTACCTGCCAGTAGCTGCGTTTGATGGGCACAGTGGCTGCAACTGATGTTTTTTTTTTCAGTTTGTTTGAGCCTCCTCAAAAATTTTGAGCACCAGCCGCCACTGTACAGTATACACACACACACACAATTACACACACACACACACCAGCACATTTCACCCAAAATCAGCCTGATTGAACACACTGCTGCCCCCATCTCCTGGCATGCTGGGACTTGTAGTGCCCCAGCAGCTCACAGACACATTAGTTGGTAATACAGGAGAGGAGGGGACTGTGCCTGTGTAGTGGTGGGCAGCTCATGAGTAGGGAGATGTAGTAGAGATTGGGGGATACATTCAGGACATTTTCTTCCTCCAGGAGCATTGTACTTCTCACACACAAAATTGATCGAATAGCCTCAGAGACAGGAGGAGCTCTGCTAGAGGTAACACATCCTCCCTCTCCCTCTCTGCTCACCGGGGTAATCCACTGACCAGAATCCATTTTGTAAAACTCAGCCAGCTTACCTTATCAGGCAACAGCCCCTCCCACACTGCAAGCTGTCCCCGCCTCCCTCTCCTCTCCTCCAGCAGTTGGTATCTCCTGCTCCTGTGTCAAAAAAGCCGCGCTGTGGAAAGGGGCGTGTACAGTGTGTTCCTATTGGCTGAGGGGGCAGTGCAGAGACGGAGCAGATATAATCTCGGAATTTTCACATCAAAATGATGTCGGTGTCAGACATTTCAGGGACAGATGTAAAAATACACAGATTTTTACATACTGTCCCTAGTTTTACTGAGGCTGGCCACCCTGATGGTGCCCCCTAGTGGCATGGGGCCCTCGGTCAGTGCCCGGGTGCCCGAATGGCCAGTCCGCCTCACGGCTCGAACCACTCACTAGCACATTAAGCTATTGTCTTGCAGGTTTGTTTCTTTTTCTGCGGTTTACTACTGCTTTAAGCTGCAAAGGCAACAGAGGAGGATGTACACAAACCACAGCCAAAATGCTTTGCATCACTGTGAAGCAAAAATTGTCCGCACTGTTGGGTTCAGCAAACTGTAATGCCAGTGAACGTGGCCCATCCAAGTGAATAGGGGCTTCCCGCATCCATGTGCAATGCATTCAGTTGCGACTCGGGGCGCTGCTGTCGGGTTTAAACAGGAGGTGAGGAGGTGATATAACAACTCCTCACTGCCTGTCAAATGCCCCCTGAAGAGCGATCCAAATGTGGATTGCTCTTCATAGGGCACCACACGTGTAAATGAGCCCTAAGGCCCCTTTCACACAGGGTGGATCCATTTTGACGGACTCCGCTAGCTCAGCATGGGATCGCTCTGTTGATCCCCACTGAGCAGGTGGATAACAGGTCCGTCTCTGCTCACTGTGCTGAGACGGACCTATCAGAGCCCCGCTCTCGTCTATTGGGCGATCGGATGAAAACAGAAGGTTGTAGCTCCTATACACCTGTTTTCCTCGGATGAAAACGGACCACCTGTCCATTTTCATCAGATCCCATCCGATCCGCTGGACGTATCCCCTACGTCTGTTTTGAGCTGATATTGTAGGATCGGATAGCAGGCGGGTGTCAGCGGACACATATCCGCTGACACCCGCCTTCCCATAGAAGTCAATGGGTGACCCGATCGGAACCGCCGGTAAAACAGACAGGCGGACCGATGGTGTGAAAGGGGCCCAAGGCTGTTCATCAATTCAGGTATATTCTGTGAAATCAGCAGGGAACTGGGAAGTAACCTCTTGTCTGCAGCAATTACAAAAAACTTCTGCTGAGCTGGGGAGAAGGAACAGGACTATTTAACCCCCTAAGTGCTTACCTCTTGTGGTGATCCGGACCAGACTGTAGCTCTGGGCTCCATCTGCTCAGCTGGTGGCCGGGGAAGGAACATGACTAGTTTATGTTATCAGGCACAAGTTCTTATCTTTATTCAGCAGTTCGGACAATGTAATCCAAGTCCCGATGTCCACTTCTATACCGATCAGCCGGGCAACGTAATTGCCGGGAACCGCAGAACAAGGATTACTTCGCCGGGACTATTTGATGATTTTCAGGCTCAGGCAGAGTAATCCTTGTGCTGCGGTTCCCGAGAGTTACATTGCCTGGCTGTTCGGTATAGAAGTGGAGGTCGGGACTCGGATTACATTGTCAGAACTGCTGAATAAAGGTAAGAACCTGTGCCTGATAGACAGTAACTAGTCATGTTCCTCCCCCCGTCCACCAGAGGAGCAGATGAAGCCCAGAGTCACAGTCCGGTCTGGATCATGACGTGTCCGGGTACCAGGCAGAAGGAGACTCGGACACATGATTCAAAATGACTCAAAACCTGTACTGTCCGGGTGAATCCCAAACAGGTGGCAACCCTAGCCAAGAAACCTTAAAGATTTAGAGAAGATCTGTAAAGAAGAGTGGACCAAAATCCCTCCTGAGATGTGTCAAAACCGGGTAACCAATGACAAGAAACGTCTGACCTCTGTGCTTGCCAACAAGGGTTTCTCCACCAAGTACTGAATCATGTTTTGCTTGGGGATCAAATTCTTATTTTACTCACTGAACTGCAACTCAATTTATAACATTTGTATTTTTTCTGGATTTTTGGTTGATATTCTGTCTCTATCATTAAAAATACAATTATGATAAAAAATATAGATCCTTCATTTCTTTGTAAGTGGGATCAAATAATGATTTTCCCCACTGTATCTATATGTTCCCATCTTTGGTCAATTTCTATAAAAGCCTGGCGAAAATAATAATAATAAGGGCGCTCAGTATTAGCTACTTGTAATTGTTGCTTTTGAACAGCAGAGGGCTCTCCAAACATCCAGATAATACTGTGAAGCTTATTAACTGAATGGCAGGGCAAAATAAAAAGACGTATGTGTGCAGTACATCTCTGCAATGCATGCATATTTCCTATGTTTTGTTCCTTTAAAGACCCTGCAAGTACAGATAAGTACGTATCTGTCTGCCAAAATGCTCTCCGCTTATATATGTATATATATATATATATATATATATTCGTGGATTGGCACCACATGCCTTTTGTAGACTAAAATTTCAAGACTTGGTGTGAGTAAATCTAGAATTGATGCTGTGATTCAGAAACAGTCCAGAAACAAGTTTATTCATACGTAAAAATTAGAAAAAAGATAGAACATTTATACAACCAACATCTTTTGAGAGCAGAAGCCCTAAAGTGGAGCTCCAGCCAAAAGGGGAAGCTCCGCCTTTCTACCTCCTCCCCCCGTCTGCTGCCACATTTGGCACTTTTTGGGGGGGAGTGCGTACCTGGTTTTGACAGGTACCCGCTCCCACTTCTGGCTGAGGCTCGCCACAGCGAACTGAGCCTCAAATTCGTCCCCTTCTTCCCCCGCAGCCGACACATTCACAAATCTTATCGCGCAAGCGCAGTAGGAAAATGGCTGTGAAGCCGCAAGCTTCACTGCCGGTTTCCCTTATCAAGATGGCGGTGCTAGCACCCGATAGCCGATTGAATAATCGTCTCGGATGAAGATACCTCTGGATTCCTGGACAGGCGAGTGCCATAATATCAAAAGTCAGCAGCTACAGAATTTGTAGCTGCTGACTTTTATTTTTTTGGTGGGGGAGCTCCTCTTTAAGCTGGCATCCTCCAGATAGAGGAATCTCCCCCACCGGGACATTGTATTCTGACAGCTGCACCCATGGCTGTCAAAATACACTGATTAGCAACTGCTGTTGATTGTCTGCAGCCACTGATCAAGGAAAGTTTTCGAATATGTCTCTTCAACAAAAGTCAATCAAACGACTGATAAACTTGCCAAATTTCATTCAGTGTATTGTCATCTTTACCCCATTAATCATTGCTTGAGAGATAGGGAACAATATATGCAATTGTTGCTTCAACCAGCTTCTGACAAAAACTGTACAAAACAGTCACCATACCTAACAATTACTACCCAGTCTGTATACATTGTTCCCTATCTTCCCTACCCAATTAATTTACTACTCAGTCTGCATACATTGTTGCTCATCTTTCAAGCCTTAATGAAGGGTTGACTTTATGTACAGTCTGCCATCACATTTTACTTGAAATAAACTTGGATCTGAATCATAATTAGTGTGGCAGTTCAATTTCATATTTATTCTGGAATCGCAGTCTTCACTCATTTCAGTCTATTACTCAATTCAGTCACAGCCCAAAGTGATTATGGAGGCCCCTTGGTGTCCAACCCAGTGTCAAGAGATTGTATACTAATCCTACCTCCACTGATAATAATAAAAAAAAAAACCTCAAGGATCCATTGCTGTCTATTCACTCCCTCACTGCAAGACATGGTGTCAGCCCTATCCATTTGTCTTTTGTTAAAGCTGAACTCCAGCCCTACCTTCCATCTTGCTTCCAGCCCTACCTTCCATCTTACACAGCTATGCGGGATCCTCTACTGTACTGATTTTTTTTATTCTGATTTCCCTGCTATCACATACCTGGTTAGAGGCTGAAGTGATGAGAGAGCTTCCCTTACAGCTCTGTTACAAACAACCCTGGAATGGTGACAGAGGATGAAAGGGAAAAAAGTGGCCAAGAGTCTAGTCCACAAATTATTAATTCTGATAGGAGACTTGGCATAGACGTGTTCGTATAGACAGACAAGATCACTGGGCAACCAGGTGAAGATACTACAGAGTAGCAGACTGGAACTACAGCTGACAGGAACACCAGAACCTAAGACATCCTGAAGGCAGGATCTGAAACGGCCAGTGGCTGACAACCTAAAAGATAGGTATTAAGCAGGAGAGAAGGCAGACGGCATGGTCGGGATGCAAGCCAAGGTCAGCAATGTACAGTCAGCAGGATCATGGTCAGGAAGGAAGACAAAGTTATTAACAGGTAATCAGCAGGCTTCATAGTCAGAAAGCAAGCTGAGGTCACCAAGGGGTAATCAGTAGGATCATAGTCAGGAAACAATCCCAGGTCATCAACAGGTATTCGGCAGGATCATTATCAGGAAACAAGCCGAGGTCAACAGGTAATCAGTAGGATCATACTCAGGAAGAAAGCCAAGGTCATCAACAGGTAATCAGCAGATTCAAAGTCATGAATCAAGCTGAGGTAACCTACAGGATTGTAATCAGGAAGTACGTTAAGGTCATCAAGGGGAAATCAGCAGGATTATAGTCAGGAAGAAAGCCAAGATCAGCAACAAGTAGAGTGGTCAGAACCGAGCTGGGTCACAGCAGGAGGTCAGAGCATAGAAGAATCCAGAAACAAGACAGTTCAGCCATGGAAAATAGAAAACAAACACAGATTCTTGAAACTAGGAACAGCTAAAGGTCATACAGCAATCTTCTGTTTCAGTACTCTTCTTTAAATAGGCGGTCTGGTGCCAAGTCTGGAATCTTGCCCATGTGATTGCATGTGTAGATGTTTGCGAAATGCCCCTCGCACATTCTCACGCAAACGAGTATGCCTATATAACCTACCGGCAAAGATTCTTGTTGTGCGTGATGGGGCATGCGCATGTCTCCTTCATCCTAACAAATGCACACTGTGGGAAGAGGAAGCGATCCCCCCCCCCCCTTTTTTATTTTTTTTTAAAGAACACGTAGAAGAGACACTGTCATTTTTCCTATTCAGGGCACAGTGTCAGTTTCTATGTAAGGACTTCCCCTTGACCCACTTATACTCACCTCTCCCACTGATCCATCCTCCATCAGAGTCATCAGCCATAAACCTCAGTGTTGCCTGATGTTGGAACCTAGAGGGAGTGGTGACATCACCCCCTCCATCATGTGACAATGTTTGTGCCTAGAAGTTGGCTGCTAGGCCTTAGCAATGCATCATGGGAGGAAGTCACATGCTCCCCATGCGCAAAATCACTGAGTATATTGCGCTGGCTGCTACGCGAGAAGGAGTGATGGGGGATTGCTGAAAAATTGAGCATCAGTGGGTCTGAGGATTAGAACTTCACACAAAAGGGGCAAAGTGACAGTTAATCTTATACCTTTCTTTTTGAAGGTTACCAGTGGGCTTAGTCGCACATCAACATAGTTTCATAAGAACTTACAGAGCAAAAATCTGGACTTGAGTTCCCAGCTCACCAACCAACAAATCTAGTAGTCCTTAGCTGAGGTTCTGTTTTCTTTCACGTCGAACTGTAAGTAGCAAAATTTAAAGTCTATTATGAGTGGTGAGTAAGAGCTGGAATAATGGTGTAATTGTACATGGTGTAAACCTCATGGGGACATTCTAAGAAGCCAGAGGGTGGTCTAAAATATAATTTTGAGTTGACAGATCCTATGATACATAGTTAAAATGAAAAAGGAAGATCAGGGTACATGTGCTGGCAGATTGCTCCTGGTATTTATTTTTATAGATGATAAATATAAATGGTGAATTTAGGCTGTATTTGCAGAGTAGAAAATGAGTCAAAGAGTAAGCAAGCATGGTGGCACTCTATATGAATCAATGACAAGGTGTTGATAGAATCAACAATTTGTTATCTGTAATCCAAGAAAGTTAAAAACATACCAGGGTTGTTGGCCGCAAAATATTACTATATGGTGAATGAGGCAGCTGTGCTTGCAGTGCATGCTCTAAACTACATGAAACATCCGATGGGCATTTAGGCGACAAAGATGTCCCTATGTAGAAAAGTTATCTACAAGAAATATAAAGCAAAAATGTATTTCTCAACTATTTCTATACATATAGGACATTTGACATACCCTCTCCTATGTGACACAAAAATGTCTGTGAATTTATCTGCTTGCCCATTTTGTGTATTTTCCATGCAGTCTGTTTATTAAGTGCAAAACTAATAATAGTAGGACCTAACACCAAGACAAAGTGGTTCAGCTTTTTATTGAGCAGTCATGAGGTTTATGGCGCAGAGTCTGTGCCGGACTTCTGTAAACATAGTCCCCTTCACATACATCAGTCTGTACATTAAAATGCAGAACCATGGCTCTGTATTATCTCCAATATGACAGTATTTTGGATGGGGACTTTGTTAGTACAGCCAATCTGGTTTACTACTTTCCATAGGTTATGTCAGCTCTATTCCGGGATGTGAAACAAAGCTCTGGGATGTCTAATTTTCCAATCAGCAATGCATATTGTGAATAATCTCATATTGCAGAAGTTAAACCTTTGTATCTTGTGAATAGATTGATAAATAAAGTGATTGTGAATGTCCCTGCTTTCACAAACTAAACAAACATTGCAGCCTTTCTGAACCTTTTTACCACAGAGGAACCCTTGAAATGATTTTCCGGTCTCGGAGGAATCCTTGCTAATTTATTGGTGGTCAGTGAAAAAATGTTCCTTACATTGATGGTCAGTAGAAAAAAATGCAACCCCTTTGGACATCTAAAAAGTCCTTTGCTTTATGCAACTGGGTCTACCAAGTGGTGTTGACACCGGTAATATGCAGGCACCATGAAATGGGAATTTAATCAGCCACAGCTTAAGGAACCCCTAACAACTCCTGAAGGAACCCTAGTTGAGAATAGCTGAACTACTATATATATTTTCTGTCTATAGGATTGAACTTTGGTGCAAGAGTATATGTCTAAGCAAGAGTTTATTCTAACCAACATTACAATGGATCACAGTCCATCTTTGTCAAGGTCAAGCGCCTTGACAAAGATGGATTGCATCTGGAGCTCCTCAAAACCGTTATGATTCAACACACCGCCCACCAGAAAGGACTCTGCAAACGAAGCTACTGGAAATCAAAAATCAAAAAAGTCCATTCCAGGGGCGGACTGACCATTGAGCAACTCGGGCACTGCCCAAGGGCCCTGGGCCACTAGGGGGCCCCATCAGGGTTGCCAGCCTCAGTAAAACCAGGGACAGTATGTATAAATCTGTGTTTTTTTTACATCTGTCTGTGTATACTATGTGTATACTGTGTGTGTGTATACTGTGTGGCCCCATAATCTCTGATTGCCTGGGGGCCCCATAATCTCCTATTGCCCGGGGGCCCCATGAGTTATCAGTCCGCCCCTGGTCCATTCCAAAGTTAGGGGTCTAGACAGGACTAATCTATTAATCAGCCAACTTCCACAACAAACCAAAGCATCTGATCCACCTGTGTTCTCCACCAATTACAGTTGACAATTCAAAAATATTAAATGTATCATAGCCAGACATCTTCCTGCTTTATACAGTGATGACAGCTATAAGGATGTAGCACCCTGGTGTTTAGGCAGGGTTGCTAGTAAATTGTTGTTTTTTTTTTTTAACAGTAAATAGGTTTTTATTTTAAAAGTATTGAAGTTAACGCTAGGTAGTTGCCCTGGTTAAATGTTAGTAGATACACTGATTCCTCTCTAGTTCTGGACTTACTGCACCTCCTCTCTTCTGTCGCCCAGTGGCATTATGCTGGTGACATTAGATAGACAAGGGCTTAGCAAGGTCAGGTTATGAACTGATGGGGTGTCTCAGCCAATTGGCGGGGTGTTACTTTAACCCTTGGCCTGCTGGGAGAGCCTATTTATTTGGGTGGAATCAGGTGATCGGGGTTTTGTGCCACCTGGACGGCTGTCTGGGTGGACGTGTGTTATGTTGCTCCGGGCTGCTGGGCCAGAAGCCTGAGGCCTATCCCGGGGACATCTGGCTGCTAGGCTGTCTGAGGGCCTATCCAGAAGCAGGAGAAGCAGCGCAAGGTTGGGACTGCCGGATTGGAGTCCAACCAAGAGTAGTGGTTCAGCCGGACAGGGAACCAGTTGTGGTCGGAGGTAGGGGGGGAAGCTGTCGCCACTAAGGGACCATCCACCTTATTACCGGAGACCACTGCGAGTAAACTGGAGCCAGTACCAGAGCAGTCTTTTCACCAGCTGGGGATGGTGAAGAAGTGGGAAATCTTCAGCAAGTGCCAAGCCACGGACCCAGTGGGACAGCAGAGGTGACGCTTGAGGAGCATCAGTGAGTGCCAAGCCAGGGACCCAGCAGGTAAGCAGGGGTGACATTGAGGAAGATACCAAGTTATGGAAGTGGAAGAGCTCAGGGGATCCAGTGGCTATTGCATCTGGAAGTCTAGTGAGAGACTGGGAGCTCAGTAAGTAAAAGTCTACAGTGAGAGACTGTAGTGTAAGAGAAGAACTATTCTGTGTTGCCAATAGTTAAGTACAACTACTGTTAGTGACTGTTACAAGATTTGTTGCCATAGGAGACAGCGGTCCTACCTATACAGAAGTGGTATTTGGCTGTCTCTGAGAAGTCTCGGAGTCTGCCAATTATAATTGCATCTACTTAAGGGTGTCCTGACCCTAACCCACTCTCCCACAATTCTGTTAAGAGACAAGAAATCTCTTTTGCATTCAAAAAGTGTCTGGCGCCCATCACTCCATCTTGCATCACACCCACCATGCCTTGTAGCCCACTCTACAAAGACGGATGCCAGCTAATAAGAACACAAATCTGGCCATACATTTTAACCAATTTCACCAACAAAACACAGTTCAAATAGTTGAAAGAATAAATTGTCCGGTCCGTGGTGGAAACTGCTTCTTCTTTCTTTGTAGAAGGGATGGGACGTTTATTGGATATTTAGGGTGGACTCCAGAATCCCTAAAGACTTCATGATTGGGACATCACTCACTACTATGAATAAATACATAAGCTCGGGGGGCGTGGCTTAGCAATGGCCGAGTGAGGAAGCATTTCTGGAGAGCTCCTGGCTAGACCCCTCTCTAACCTGTATTTCGACGGAAAATGAGCAGTGGATATAAGGCATGATATCGTCCAAAAGGTACAGGACACGCTCATCTGCCGGTGGCTCCAGACATCTCACACCCCAGAGCGGTATTAAGCGTTATTTCAGGGACTCTCAGTCGATCTCCCCAGGCGCCATAGCAGCAGCCCCACGTGTGAACCCGAGGACGGAGGAGACCGCATTGAACCCATCAACTGACTCTGATACCCTTACGGCACGGGAATCGTTCACAGTGACACCAGCGGGATCCCGAGGAGTAATGGCGGGCTCATCCCAAGGCCTAGGTGGCATCCCAGAGGATCTCCGGAGCATATTAAAAGCTCTCCCAACCAAAGCTGACATTGAGGCCTTGCCCTCACGTTCGGACATGGAATCCCTAATCTTACGTGTAGAAGAAGCACACGCGCGAGACATTCAGGAACTGAAAACGGGGATTCAAGACCTTACAGAAAGAGCGGACAAAAGTGACCTGACAATATCATCACTTACACAACGGGTCACAGACATGGAACGACTGCAGGAGACAAGAGCCTCCCAGGCCATCGATATGCAGCTACATATCGAGGATTTGGAAGACCGCAGCCGCCGCAACAACCTGCGGTTGCGGGGCATCCCAGAAGCAACAGGATCAGAAGATCTGGCGGCATCGGTAACGGCAATCTTCCACAAAGTTCTGGGGACCCCCCCACCACAATTGGAGTTGGACCGGGTGCACAGAACTCTGGGGCCCAGATCAACAGACCCCGACAGACCAAGAGACGTGCTATGCAGGATCCACAGATACATGCAGAAGGAACTGATCCTCCGCAAAGCGTGGGAACAGGGCGAAGTAGAATTCGACGGAGCCATAATTAAAATACTGCCTGACCTATCGAGAGCCACACTGCAGCGGAGAGCACTTCTGAGACCTGCGCTAGAACTAGCAAGGCAACAGGGCTGTACATACCGCTGGGGATACCCCTTGGCGGTAACATTCCGAAATGGCACATCCTCGTTTACCCTGCGCTCACCCACGGATCTACCAGCCTTCTTCGAATACCTGGACGCAGAACCGATTCTGGTTCCGGATTGGCTGGCCTTCATCCCTAGGACATCGAACCGTTCGGGACCCACCACACACAGAAACCATCAACCTCCACGCCAGCAGAGATCCCGTAGGAGAGCCCGTACAGTTTCGGCGGGGGATTCCCGAGAAGTGTAACCTTGAAGGACATCCACAGATCAGGCATTGGTATAAGTTTACTTTTATTTTTAGATGTTTTTTCTTCCCCTTTTTGTGTTTTTTCTCTTGACTTCTCCCTGCTCCTGCCCAGTTGACAGTAACCCACACGCCAATACTAGCCACCCTTGGAATATGTAGAACATCTGAAACTGCCTAAATGATGTTGTACGGTATGCACAGCGATGTGATCACGCCCCTCCTCTCCTGTACGTGGTAATCCCTGCTCTACTTGCTAATGTAGCCAACACATCGTCACCAGCACTTGGTTTTACCCCCCTTGTGAAGCCCCCTGCTTGCTATATAGATACAGGGACGGTCTGGCGAGAAGATGACATGGAACATATAGACACTTCCAGAATGAAACACCTCTTCACCCTTGGCTGGCTGTCCTAATGTTGGAAAATAATACAGCGGTAGCAGTGGACTCAGCACTACACCGAGGTCTACGAACAGGCGGTTACTTGCACCGATCTCCAATCATGAGAAGTTTCGGACATCCCTTGGGGAAGGTACTGGTGGGAGATGGGAGGAGGAGGGGCCTGCTTTTATCTCACTAGCTCCCGTGGGACCTAGATATAAAGCCGCACACATACGCGGGAAAGTTATGGATGTCTTCACCATAGAAGATTAAATGGGAGGCATGCCCCTGATGCCTGTGACAGGGGCGGGGATGAGGGGGGAAGGACACTCACAGATAGATGGGTGGCACCGAGACAGAGAGGGGTACTTACGGTCTCCTCACGGGTCCTATGTCAGGGTGTGAGCCCCTCCCACGCCTCCCCCGTCTCCTTATCCCTACAGAAGGAATGACATCAGCACAATGGGCAGGAAACAACGGGTTCAAAAGTTTAAGAATATAGTTAATGCAGGAGTGGGGTTGAAGAGGTTACTGTTGTGCATGTACCTTTACCTGATCTGAACACAGTGGATTACAGATATTACATATGTACACCTGATGCATAACTAAACGTTTATTACAATTTACATAGTTCAAAACAAATTAGTACCATGTATACTCACTTTCTTTACTTAATTTGCCTTAGAAAAACAGACACTAAATCCGTCCTAACATTTTTTTTTTATCTTAACTTAATTACAAACACAGACAGGAATAGAGAGGGGTGACAGGTAAACTCCTCCTTGGTTACTGCCATACACAACCCCAATTAGGACAGCGTTCAGTTACCAGAATAGTTCTGGTGAGCGCTACAGCACTATTGTGCTCCTCTAATAGCAAAATTATTTGTATTGGATTATTGCATCCAAAATACTAATCTCTTCTAAACTTTAACTTTCCTTTCTATACCTCAACTTTCCCCCCCTATTTTTCTACTTGTCTCTTTACCCTACCCACCCCCCCCTACCTCCCCCCCCCCCATTAAAACAAGGAAATATGGAGGCAGTGAACATACTATCCTTAAACACAAAGGGCCTAAATGTGCCTGAGAAAAGGCGTATGCTACTACAAGATTTAAAACGTAATGGAGCAGAAATAGCGCTACTACAAGAGACGCATTTTAAAAGCGATAGGCTCCCGCTACTGAAGAACAGGTACTTCCCAATGGCATATCACTCCACTAATGGGGACACCAAGTCCCGTGGAGTGTCCATATTACTGGCCAACAAAGTACCTTGGAAGTGTACAGACACATTGTCAGATCCAGAGGGGAGATACTTGTTCCTCAAGGGCGAAATCGGTGGGGTTCAGGTAACCCTCACAAACATCTACGCCCCTAACAGCCATCAGGATAGCTTTATCTCTAAGACCCTAGCGATCCTAACGGACTTTGCTAGAGGCCACCTGATTGTAGGAGGCGATTTTAATGTACCCCTGATCCCCTCAGAAGATACCTCCTCAGGGACCTCTTCTATCACTCCCTCAGTTAGGAAACGAATCTCCAGAGCATTACACAAGGCCCAACTGATAGACGTATGGCGACTCCGTCACCCAACCGAACGAGACTACACTTTCTATTCAAACCCCTATAAACAATACTCTAGGATTGACTATTTTCTACTCCCACATGCCCAGCTACACGCCCTCAGAGATACAAAGATTGGATCCATCACGTGGTCTGATCACGCCCCTGTCCTACTGACCTATGCCCTGACAGATAACCCTACCGACAGACAAAGGACTTGGAGACTGAACGAAAGCCTCATGTATGACGAAGAGGTACTTAAGGATGTGAGGAAAGAACTAGACTTCTATTTTGAAACTAACTACACCCCTGATAGTGATCCTGGCATTGTCTGGGAGGCACACAAAGCGGTAATTCGCGGAGTCCTAATAAAACATGGGGCACGTATCAAACGACTAAGATCTGCGCAATTGACAGCTCTCCTACAAGACTTGCACCTGGCAGAGGCAAGACACAAACACGCACAGACCCCGACGGGAGAAGCAGAAGTCACGTTGCTACGCACTAAAATCAATGACATAATGCAATACCGAGCAAAGGCCGCGCTGCAAATTTGTAGACGAATGACATATGAGTCAGGTAACAAGTGCGGCAGAATGTTAGCCAAATCACTACGTGAACAGGTACTAGCGAACTACATACCCCATATAATGTCGTCTTCTGGACAGAAGATAACATTACCTCAAGCGATAGCAACGGAATTCAGGGAATTTTACTCCTCCCTTTACAATCTAAAACAGCAACCGGCCTCACAAGCCCAAATAGAAGACTATATAGTTAAATCAAATATGCCCCAACTAACACCTGAATCCGCTGAATTACTAGAAGAACCCATTACATTGGAAGAGATACAGAAAGCAATCGCTTCCATGAAATTAGGAAAGGCCCCGGGCCCGGATGGTTTTACCACCCTATATTACAAAACCTTGTTACCATCCCTGAGCGAACCCATGCATAAATTTTTTAATTCACTAGACAACAACACCCACTTCCCCAGAGACACCCTAACGGCACATATAGCATTGATTCCCAAAGAGGGGAAGGACACGACACAATGCGGGAGCTACAGGCCAATATCGCTTCTCAACATCGATCTTAAAATCTTCACGAAAGTACTTTCATCCAGACTTCAAACATATCTTCCATCCCTAATTCACCTTGATCAAGTGGGTTTTGTCCCCTCGAGAGAGGCCAGGGACAATACGATCAAAGCACTAAACATACTACATGTAGCTAATCAAAGTAAAACCCCCTGCATTTTTCTAAGTACGGACGCAGAGAAGGCCTTTGACAGGGTGAATTGGCAGTTCATGACATCGGTCCTAAAGCATGTTGGCCTGGGGACTAGGATGCTAGAATGGATCTCATCAGTATACACCAATCCCACAGCTCGAGTGAGAGTAAATGGGATCTTATCTGCCCCTTTTGAAATCCAAAATGGCACTCGCCAGGGGTGCCCACTGTCCCCGCTCCTATTCGCCCTGTCACTGGAACCCTTCCTACACACAATTCGAGCCCACCCAGATATCAAGGGAGTAAAAATAGGAGAGACACAACAGAAAATAGCTGCTTACGCAGATGACATGTTGTTCACTCTCACAAACCCGACAATATCCCTCCCCAATCTACTCCACGAATTTAAAACATACGGACACATATCAAACCTGAAGATTAATTTTAATAAATCGGAAGCAATGAGTGTTGGGCTTTCTCCAAAACTCCTTAACACGCTGAAGGAAAATTTTAAATTCAAATGGACCAACACGGCGCTGAAATACCTTGGAACTTACATACCTCCTAAATTATCACAAGTATTTGCCCTGAACTTCCCCCCACTAATATTCACGGTTAGATCACTACTTAAAACTTGGAACACGGGGTTACACTCATGGTTTGGCAGGTGTAACATCCTTAAGATGTGCATACTGCCAAAATTCCTATACCTCCTGCAGGCCCTCCCGATCCAAATACCTGCCCGCTACTTTGATCAGACAAACGCTCTATTTTTAGATTTCATATGGGCACACAAGAGACCTAGGATTAACAAACGCCAGCTCACATTACCCAAACTGCATGGGGGATTGGCGGTACCAGACCTTCGCAAATACCAGCAAGCAACTCATTTGACCAGACTTATCGACTGGAACCGACACAACACCACCAAATTATGGTCCCAATTAGAGCAAGCCCAAAGCACAACACCTTTAGACAGGGCCCCCTGGTGCCATGACTCACTGCCCAGGGACATGAAGAATCACCCCCTGATAGGAGTCACCTCACGAATCTGTTCATCCCTCTTTGCTAAAATGTATCTTACATCCACCAACTCTCCACTACGGCCAATTCTAGGTACCCCAGAATTTAGCCCGGGTTGCTCTGATCCAGTGTTCCGTACATTACGTATGACAGGGTATTCACAGGCATCTCACTTTATAACAAACGGACAATGGCCCTCCATAGAAGAGCTGATGAGTGCAGAAGGTCCGTTCCAACTAAACCTGTGGAGAGCCTTACAGCTTAACCATTTTTTTAAGACGCTACCACCCCCTGGTAGCTTTGTTAAGGCTTTGACTACCTATGAGTCGTATTGCTCAGGAGAAGGGGCTTTACCTCATGCACTATCAGCAACTTATCTACTACTGATCACACCACTAGGGACCTACCAAATGCCCACCCTTGAGACGTGGGAAAGAGACATGCAGTGTAAATTCTCACCACGGCAAAAACAAAACATAATCTATTTCACATTTAAATCTTCCATCTGCACAAAGATGCAAGAGACTAACTATAAGTTAGTAACCAGGTGGTACAATACCCCAGACAAACTACAGAAATTCTTCCCATCCTCAACGGGTACCTGTTGGAGGTGCGGAGAGGAAAGAGGCTCGATTCTTCATGTATTCTGGACCTGCAAACGGTTGGAGCAGTACTGGAAGTCCATACAGCAGACGATACAGAAATTTACGGAATACCCTATTGTGGCAGACCCCAGTTTCTTCTTACTACATGCATCTACGATGTCCAAAAAGAAATATAAAAAATCACTGCTACGGCACCTTCTAGATGCAGCCAAAGCTTGTATTCCCCTGCTGTGGAAGTCTACCAGTCCCCCAACTGTGAGTATGTGGCTAAAAAAAGTAGAAGACATCAGGGTGATGGAGGATCTTATCCTCACGGCCCGTAACCAAACTGAATTATACTCTAAAACATGGTCGCAATGGCTTATCTTCATATTCTCCAATGAGGGACAAAACATGCTTACAAATCAATAAAATGATTATAACAGTGAGAGCCTACAGGCAACAATCATCCACCTGACATGTAGGTACCAAGTAGTGGAGGGAAACCGCCTCCCGGTCTTCCCCCCTTTCAGGTTCCCCTCTTCCCCCCCTTCCCCCCCCCCCTTTTTCTCCCCCACCCTTGTTCCACATTTCTGCTCCCCCATCTTTTGACTTATACTTCTTTATTCTCTTTCTTCTACATATCTCTCATTCAAATTTTATTTAATTGTGTTAATCTGGAAAAAAGGAAAACGGACGGTAGGAAAGAGGCAATCAGATAAACTTGAATTTCAATGCAGGATTGAATTTATCACACAGATTACATAAACAGATATATGAGACTGTAATAGGAAAATATGTTGTCATGCCTCCAGCCATGTTGATGTAAGAGGCTGCGCCCTCAAATGTACTGTATATCTATGCTGATATTATGGGCTTGTAACCTTTCCTACCTTTGAATAAAATTATATTTGAAAAAAAAATACATAAGCTCATCTTTAACTTTATTACAATTTCAACACTAAATATGCAATTACATATGGGCCTTCTATATTTATTAGTATATTCTAGAATGTTTTCCATTGTTTTGGAGATTACATTCAATTTTTATTTATTAGTGATATAAAAAGCTTTTTTCACTTTCTATAAAACAGAGAACAAGAAAAATATTTTTTTTCTTTTTCCTTGAACATTTTTTAATGATAGAACAATAAAGATTTGTTTTTAATGGGTTTTGGGAGGGAGCATCAGCTTTTTGGCTTTTGGCTTTTTGGCTTTTGACTTCATTCAGTGTTGCACAATTTGTGAATACCAGCACTTCATTTAATTTTAATTACTGACACCATACACTGTTTATTATTGTTTTAGTTTTATTTTTATTATTCATTTGTTATTCTTTTGATCTCAGATGGCCTGATTACCTTCACTTTCCAAATTAATAATTATTTTTCTTATTTTTTAATTTCATATTGTCACTTTCATCTTCTATCATGCATATTTAACCACTTCAGCCCCGGAACATTTTACCCCCTTCCTGACCAGAGCACTTTTTACAATTTGGCACTGCGTCGCTTTAATGATAATTGCATGGTCAGGCAATGCTTTACCCAAACTAAATTTACGTTTTGTTTTTTTTCCCCCACAAATAGTGATTTCATTTGGTGGTATTTGATCACCTCTGTGGTTTTTATTTTTTGCGCTATAAACAAAAAAAGAGCGTCAATTTTGAAAAAAAACACAATTTTTATTACTTTTTGCTATAATAAATATCCCCAAATTTAAAAAACAAAAACAAATTTCTTCATCAGTTTAGGCCAATATATATTCTTCTACATCCACATAGTTTTGGTAAAAAAAAAAAATCGCAATAAGCGTATACATTCATTGGTTTGCGCAAAAGTTATAGCGTCTACAAACTATGGGAAAGATTTATGGCATTTTTGTTATTTTTTTTTTTTTTTACTAGTAATGGCGGTGATCTGCGTTTTTTAGTGGTACTGCGACCTTGCGACGGACAGATCACACACTTTTGACACATTTTTGGGACCAGTGACATTTATACAGCGATCAGTGCTATAAATATGCATTTACTGTGTAAATGTCACTGGTAGGAAAGGGGTTAACACTAGGGGCGATCAAGGGGTTAAATGTGTGTTCCCTCAGTGTGTTCTAACTGTATGGGCATAGGACTGACTGGGGGAGGAGACAAATCGTTGTTCCTGCTTAGTAGGAGCAAACAATATGTCTCCTCTCCCCTGACAGAACAGGGATTTCTCTGGCGGCTCTAAAAGGGAAGGACGTACCCATACGGGCTTTCACCCAGGAGAGCAATTGTGCCACAGTATATCTGCATGAGCTGGTCGGGATTCGGTTAATCACAACACCTTCTTTTACACATAATTCGGAACATAACACTTACACATGCCTGTCAGCCCTCTGCACACCTGAGTGACTGCCAATGTTGCTTAAATACTCCCCCACATGCCTGGGATCTTCATCCTCATGACCAAGCTCCGAGGGGTGGAACGAAACGCATTGGGGCTTGGCCTGGCTGGGGTCCAGGCTGAGGTTGCCACTTCCACACCTATTCTAGAGACTACACGGATGTGCGGCCACAGGGATCCTTTCCTTCTATACAAGAAAGGAAAGTATATGAACTTCTTTTGGGTCCTTTATAAATTTTGACATAGTGACAGGGTAATTTTAACCACTTAAGGACCGCCCACCACATATCTACTGCAGCAGGGCGGCCCATTGCGCGAAACAACGTACCCGTACATCGTTTCCTGCACGAGTCACTGTGGGTGCGCGCTGCACAGCGGGGGAGCCGATACGCGGGTCCGGTGGCCACGATGTCCGCCAGCTACCCGTGATCGCTCCTCAGAGAGGCAGACCGGGGATCTGCCAGTGTAAACAAAGCAGATCCCCGTTCTGACAGGAGAGTACAGTGAGATCGTCTGTTCCTAGTGATCAGGAACAGCGATCTCACTGTACTCTCAGTCAGTCCCCTCCCCCCACAGTTAGAAACACCTTACTAGGGAACACTTAACCCCTTGATCGTCCCCTAGTGTTAAGCCCTTTCCTGCCAGTGTCATTTATACAGTGATTAGTGGCTATTTTTAGCTCTGATCACTGTAATAATGTCACTGGTCTGTCCGCCGCAATATCGCAGTTCCGCTAAAAAAAATCGCTGATCACCGCCATTACTAGTAAAAAAAAAAAAATGATATGATGGCATAAATCTTTCCCCTATTTTGTAGACGCCATAACTTTTGCGCAAACCAATCAATATACGCTTATTGTGATTTTTTTTTACCAAAACTATGTAGAAGAATACATATCAGCCTAAACTGATGAAGAAATTTGTTTTTTTACAATTTTTTTATATTTATTCTAGCAAAAACTCAAAAATATTGTTTTTTTTCAAAATTGTCGATCTCTTTTTGGTTATAGCGCAAAAAAATAAAAAATGCAGAGTGATGAAATACCACCAAAAGAAAGCTCTATTTGTGGGAAAAAAGGACAACAATTTTGTTTGGGTATAATGTCACACGACCACGCAATTGTCAGTTAAAGCGACGCAGTGCCGTATAGCAAAAAATGGTCTGCTCATTAGGGGGGTAAATCCTTCCGGTCCTTAAGTAGTTAAAGGTGAACTTTACCCTTATCTTAAAGGTTACAATAAAGGCACCTTTAGAAATGTTTATTAATGGCAATCTACAAAATGATAATTATAGATATTTGCAGGTTTTTATTCTTTAAATACCTTACCTTTCTTTTCCTCCCCACTCTTCTCAATGTGGCCATTTCCACTCAGGCCAGATGAATCCATCTCTCTCTCTCTTTTTTTTTTGTTTTGTTTTACAAAACAGGAGTTTTTTGTTTTGTTTTTTATTCAAAAATAGTCCAAAATAAATCCAAACAAAATAGTTTGACATGGTGAGCATAGTCCAGATGAGCATATAAAACTCACAATGGAGAGGTCATCCAACAAATAAGCAGTGTGATCGAATAAACCTGGTTCAACACATAAGGGTTGATTTAATAAAGGCAAATAGGCACCTTGCAAGTGCAGTTGCTCCAGAGCTTAGTAAATGAGCAGAAGCTCTGCTGACTTCCGTCATCCAATCATGTGCAAGCAAAAATGCATTTTTAAAAATTTTCCTAGCACGTAATTGGTTACTCTTTGCAAAGTGAAGCCTTAGCTCATTTACTAAACTCTGGAGCAACTGCACTTGCAGAGGGCATCTTGCCTTTAGTAAAGCAACCCCATAATGAGCATTACTGCATCAGATGCGATTTTAAGGATAAGCACAGGACACAGGAAACTGAGAGAAGAGGATATAATTGGGGGGGGGGGGGGCAAAGGGAAAAGGGGGTAGGGGGGAATCCATCTATCTTTGCTTCCTGGAACTCTGGGTCAGCTTCCTGGAACATATGACAGAAACTTCCCAAGATGCATCTGTAAGGTTCCGGTTACATCACCAGTGCCTCACTCAGCCAGGAAATGGAAAAACAGTATCTGTAAGTAAATGCAAAAAAATATATATTTAAATGAATGAATGTAAGATGATTTCCTATCAGCATGTATGCTGCTGTGATTTTTAGTGAAGGGGATAAAGGTCCGATTTAAGTGTATGTCAGATAGGATGATCAGAACAGAGAACCCACCATCACCAGTGGCTCCTGCGGGGGTAAGCGATACAGCTGCATGCAAAGCTGTCTGTGACGCTACTACTTGAAAAGATGGCACACTGACAACAATAAGAATACCTGTATGTATCGGCGTATAACACGCACAGGTGTATAACACGCTCATTCATTTTAAGAGGGAAGTTTCAGGAAAAAAACTTAAATTTTAAATAAGGAACTTTGAAACAAAATAAGGGTCAGTGCCCATCTGCAGCCTCACCATTGCCATCAATGCAGCCTTAACAATGCCCATCTGCAGCCTCACAAGTGCCATCAATGCAGCCTCATCAGTCCACATCAATGCAGCCTCACCATTGCCATCATAGCAGCAGCCTCACCATTGACATCAGTGCAGCAGCCTCACCATTGACATCAGTGCAGCAGCCTCACCATTGCCATCATAGCAGCAGCCTCACCATTGCCTTCAGTACAGCAGCCTCACCATTGCCCTCAATGCAGCCTGATCGATGCCCATATGCAGCCTAGAGGAGACAGGGAAGGGGGCGGGACGAGCGCCGACAGATTACATACAGTGAGAATCTCCTATGATAGACAGAACAGTGGTCCAATGGTGGCCCAGGAGAAGGGACTTCCTATTACAAAGACCGCCAAGTAAACAGGAGATTCTCACTGTATGTAATCTGACGGCGTATTGGCGTATAACACGCACACGCTATTTGCACCTGATCTTCAGAGAGTGTTATACGCCAATAAATACAGTACTTCTTTTTTCATAGAGTGAGGAAGGGTTGGAACCTCGTTACATTTTTTTGTTGTCCTCTTGGAAAAGATTCCTTCTTACTTTCTTGTTGTTCAGGACAGTGAAATCATCCAAATGGAACACAGATAGTTGTAAAAACCTTACAAAGGTTCTAACCCTTTCCTACTCTATTCAAAAATGAAAAACATTTTGAGTGAAGTACCACCTTATGGCTGAACATGATATACTGTAGATATGTAATTTGTTAAATTTAAATATGTAATAGATGATTTGTCTGTTTCTCTATTGTTTTGTTCCTATCACTGGGGTACTTGCCAATAATGATTCACAGTTAGGTTCTTCAACTCTGAAATAAGTAATTCTTTAAAAATATGAAATTGTGACAAAAGTAGGAGAGCAAGTTAACGAGCGTGTATATTTGGCATTAAGCCCAGGAAAGATTTTTATCATCATCTCCTAAGAGGCCTGAATGTAAATTATGGCTCGGTTTATCTTGTGCGCCACACTGCAATGTTTCCGAGAGACTCTCATATGGCAGAGTGTTGAGATTATTTAATCTTGTTCTGAAATGAATTAATTTACTTCCCTTTCTTGGGCTTTGAATAAGAAGGAACTACATCCTAATTAAAATCTAGGGAATTGTTTTAAATAAAGTGGATGTAAAAATCTCTAAATATGTGCAAAAATTGGAAAATTCAATCTTTAAAGTGTTACTAAACCAATGACCATGCATTCACTATATCTGGTCTCCCACAGTACACAGAAATGCAATTATTTTAGTAAATATAAACTGTTAAATACCTTTTCTCATCAGCAGTATATAGCAGTCTTGTGACTTCTATCAGTGTCCAGCCGAGCACTGGTTAAAGAAGAAGTTTTCATTCTCCTCTGACTGTCCCATAAGGCTGCATGACCCCTGACTTTCTGTCTGGACAGTGCTGATTGGCCCTGTGCTGATCACATGCACCCCCCCCCCCCAAAAAAAACCTCTAGCAATACACGCCAAACTGAGCATGTGCAGAGTGACTCCTAGGGCTCCATTCTATAAGGAGATGGATAGGGGACAGTGAAAGAGGGGGAGGATCAGAGCAGACAGGATCAAACAGTCTTTTTACCCAATGCGGAGGGTTAACCCCTTAGGTTCCACAGTGAGTATAACAAGCATGCTTTGCTGCATGCTTTACTGGGTTTAATAACACATAAAGTCATTATAATTGTGCAGACCTATTTATTTATTTAAATGGTAAATAAATGCAGCGCTAGATATAATAAGTGACAGGATGACGTGCTCGCATCCTATGTAAAATTATATGGTGATTAATGCAAGTGATGCTCATAGGCTGAAAATGAACAAAATAAACAGGCAGTCACAAATGACAAAAAATGTCCATATTGATTAAGAAATCTGTTGACAAGTGCAGTGTCCTTGAAGTGAGATAAAAACAAAAAACGAGTGCAGATGATGATTTCGATTCAGGAGGAAATCTCATACATTCGGATCAACATCAACTATGAGCATCACTTGCATTAATCACCATATCATTTTACATAGGCTGAGAGCATGTCATCCTGTCACTTATTATATCTAGCTCTGCATTTATTTACCATTTATATACCTTTACTGCACGGTGCACCACACTGTTTGATGCTGGCAGCTATTTACACTTTACGTAATAGCGCAACTATTTATGAGTTTTATTTGTTAGCACTATTTATTTATTACTGGCATTTATATGGCTCTGGCAATTTATGCAGTGCTTTCAAGGAGTTCACAATCTAATGTTCCTGTTTGACATGCATACATATACATATTAGGGCCATTTAAGACAGGAGCCCAATAACATACCAGCATGTGTATAGGGTGTCTGAGGAAACCAGAGTACCCGGAGAAAACCAATGCAGGCACAAGGAGAACACGCAGGTAGTGTCCTGGTTGGTATTCAAACCAAAGACCCCTAGTGCTGCAAGGCAGGGGTGCTAACCACAGCCTCTTGCTCTCCCCTATGTCTAGATTGTCCTCTCCAGTACCCGTGCAGAGTAGACAGAAGCCAGGGAGTACTCAGTAGCTTCTCCCAAGCAGCCAGAGGGGCTGGGCAAGGAGTGTGAGCACTTCCTCTCCTCGTCCCACAGGGGAGGCAAAGATAGTAGCCCTGCAAGTGATTTATTTTCGGGGTAAGTGAATGACCTACCAATACATACTGCTCACTGACTGCAAAGCTACTAAATCCTGCTCACTGACCACCCTGCAACTGCATACTGCTCATTGATCCGCTGCAACTGCATACTGCTCACTGACCCCCCCCCCCGTCATTACATACCGCTCACTGACCACCCTTTCACTTCAGACTGCTCACTGACCACCCTGCCACTACATCCTGCTCACTGACCACCCTGCCACTACATCCTGCTCACTGACCACCCTGGCACTACATACTACTCACTGACCCCCTGCAACTGCATACTGCTCACTGACACCCCACCCCCCCACCGTCATTACATACCGCTCACTAACCACCCTGCCACTACATCCTGCTCACTGGCCACCCTGCCACTACATCCTGCTCACTGACCACCCTGCCACTACATACTGCTAACTGACTGCCTTGCCACTACATACTACTCACTGATCCCCCTGCCAGTAAATACTGCTTACTGACCACCCTGTCACTACATACTGCTCACTGACCACCCTGTCATTACATACCACTCATTGATCACCTTTCCACTACATACTGCTCACTAATCACCCTGCCACTACAAACTGATACTGCCCTGTCACTGCATACTGCTCATTGAATGCCTTGCCACTACCTACTAATTACTGACTGCTCTACTACTGCATACTCCTCACTGACTGCCTTGCCACTACACACCGCTCACTGACTGCCCTGCCACTACATACTGGTCACTGATTGCCCCACAACTCCATACTGCTCACTGGCTGCCCTGATCATAGGTGTGCATAGCCCATTGCATTAGGGTGTGCACCCCAAAGCTCAAACACACGTGTGTGTGTGTTTGTATGTATACATTGTCAGTAGGGCATTGGATGGTGTTAGTAGAGCAGTGGATGTATCAGTACGACAGAGGTCAGTGTCAGTAGGACATTGGATGGTGCCAGTCAGTAGAGCAGTGGATGTGTCAGTAGCACAGTGGATGTGTCAGTAGGGCAGAGGTCAATGTTAGTAGAGCAGTGAATGGTGTCAGTAGAGCAGAGATTGGTGTCAGTAGGGCAGTGGATGGTGTCATTAGGGCAGTGGACGGTGTCAGTAGTTTTTTATTTGTATTATTGTATTTATTTATTTTTTTCTACAATATTTTGGTTTCCCTGGGGGTCCACAAAGGAAAATTTACGGTCTACCTTTCACCTGCCCATGATTGATGGGTAGATCATGATCAATGGGTTATCAAGCCCCAAACTAGGGTGTGCCCAGGCACACCCGACACACCCTGTGCACCTGCCTATGGCCCTGCTACTGCATACTGCTCACCGACTGCTCCACCACTCCATACTGCTCACTGAACAGTGAACACCCTACCACTACATACTGCTCACTGACTGCCTTACCACTCAATACTGCTCACTGACTTCCCTGCCACTACATAGTGCTCACTGACTTCCCTGCCACTACATTACGCTCTCTGTCTGCCCTGCACTTTCCATGTACTTCACAACTCTACTCGCTACCATTTCTTACTGTCCTGCGCTCCATACTGCTCATTGCACTTTTCTATGTACTGCTCTGCACTGATACTACAGTCACACCAAGCAGAACAAGGGAGGGGGGTCCTGTCTGGTAGGCTGTATGGGATCCCATGATTTCTAAAGGCAGCCCTGTTTAGACACAGTAAACGGTTATACATCAATCATAAATAAACCTTTGCAAACATATTAATTTGGGACCTAGGGCTCATTCAGCAAGCCACACTGAAGGCACGACTGTTGGTTTTACACTGGGAGGAACAGTGCCAATGTAGTGATCCTGGCGCATTGCACAGTTTACTTAATTGACATGTCACAAGCGACATTTCATTCTGTTCTAATCGATGTGGCAGCATTGCAATGGGGTACTTTGCAGCGCAACACACTGTGCTAAACAAAGTAGTGCATACAATATTTCTTTCGGACCACCACAGTGCAGTGATGGAAACTTATGTTCCATGTCTTTGCATTGTGACTGAGCTGATCAGCCAGCCCTGTGTAATTGTTGTGGAGGAGCCCATAATACGGACCTTACAGTAAAATGCAAGATATGCTTTCAATACCCAGGCCCCCTCTCTTTTCACAAATCACCTACTATTAGTAGATGTAATGTACTTATAAAGAAAAAAGTTTGGGTTTACACTTACCTCACCTGCATCTTCTGCCTGTGGTGCCATAGATGACATCACACTCCTTTCAGGTGGATCCCGTGGAATTCAAAGCAGCCAAAGTCTCATGGAAATCGCTCTTGGACTGCAGGGTCTTTTTTTGAAATTGTGCTGTTCTGCATTTTCCTGGAATCTTTCCAAAAGGATGGTGACGTCACGCCCAGCAATTCAGGAGAGGGGGGGTAAGGTAAGTACATATCTACATTTTTTTCTTTACAGCTACATTTTATATCTGCTAACAGCGGGTTAGGCGGTCGTACAATTTGAGTGGACCTTGCATTTTACTGCCCAAATGGTTCTCTTTAGGACTGTTGTTGCGCTGCCCCCCCCCCCCCCTCCCATATGAGCCACTGAATAGATGCCCAGGGTTCTTTTCCCAATAATTGCCCCGCAGCCAGGCACACAATTCCAGTCACTCTTCAGACTCATTAACCAGTCTAGGGGTATGCCTTTTGCTGCTTTAATGAAAACTTGAACTTGGGAAGGAGGGTAATTGTAGGATACTGCAGTAACTCCTAGCAACAAACTTGAGGATATTAATCATCCTCTTAGGGAAGTGAGTCCTTGCTTGCAGCAAAAGTTGGACTAAGCTTGTCAGGGACACTATATTGGTTTGTAGTTGCCACTAGTAACAATCATCCACCAATTCACCCCGCTGCCAGACTCCCATATATCACTTGCAGAGACAATGAACAGTCCTTTGCTGGTTTTGTTCTTGTTTGTTGGGTGGTACAACTTGGTTGGGGGAAAGGGGTATATGGGATGCCCATACACTAGTTCATTTCGCCATCATACTTAGAGATTTTACAGATTAGCACATAGTTTGAGCCTGAAGAAATGATGTGCATGTTTAACAGATATGATCTTTCTCCTGCATCACTATGCAGATTATTGCTCCCCCTCTGCGTAACTCCTGCAGACTATTACTTTCAGAATTTCCTTACCCATGACCGTGTAAGAATGAGGACATCACTCTTGACCGTGTAAGGGTTCCCAGAAAACCTCTCCTCCTGCACAAACTTATCCTGTAGATATCAATGTAATGTAATGTCACATCTTTTTCTGTAAGCAAGAAGGACCCACTCTGGATAGTTCCTCAAGCTGGCACTGGTTGCTTGCTGCTACTAGGCCAGAGGCCAGCAACACCTCTCCCCGGAGGCCTAGTAGTTTAAAAGCACATATTGAGCGGTGGACTACTGTTCCCAGCTAGCCCAGCTTGCAAATCCTGTGCCCTCAGGCCACATCAATTTGACACAACTGCCCACAGTCTCTCCTCTGATCCAGGACTCCTCATCATTGACCGTGTAATGATGAGGACTTCACTAATGACTGTGTAGAACAGACTTCCTGGCACATCCAGCCCTCCACTGTGGTACACTCACCAACCTCTCTCTGCCCTGAGTCCTTGATGGAGAACTTGACCGAACCGTATGTTCCGACAGCTTCACCTGCCCCTCTGCTCCAGGAGTTCCTCATCAATGACCGTGTAATGATGAGTACATTGCCAATGACCGTGTAAAGGCAAAGTTCCTTCACAGTTCTTCTGGGGCCTCCTCCTGCGATCGGCGCACCCCTCCAGATGGGGGTGCCCTCCTGCTGCTGTCTAGTACTCCATTGTCCACTTCACCCGGCCGACAACTCCCCCCAGTGGCACGTTACCTCAGCTTATATAGGAGGCTCGCCCCCTGCCAATTCCAGTTGGGGATTGGTCAGGGCTCCCTCATGAGCTGCCGGCCACTACATTTCTAGGCCCTGCCCCTCTTTCAGAACATTCTCCCTGAAAGCAGGGGAGGCGCCTCAGAACCAGAGCACAGGTGGTCACACCCACTGCTACACTAACCACTCCCAGCCCTCAGATCAAAACAGATAGGCCTAGCTTGCAGCATAGGCCTGCCTAAATTTACCTGTGCTGACTAGTCTATTTAGTAAAAATCATATTACTAGCACCTACCTATTGGTAGAGGGTGCTACAGGTGCATCCCTTTTAGGGAGAACTGACTCTGTTACAAGAGATTTAACAGCAGCAGTAATATGAGCAAAAGTCCTTGTATAAATAGTTAATGGAGTGAGCTCTTCAGGACACCACAGGCAATGTCCTCTTTGAATGACAAGGCCTTTAGCACAAGAGGGTTGGCAAAAGCACTCAGTCTCGAAGATCTTTCACATTAGGGTGTCTATTAGATTGTAAGCTCTTCTGAGCAGGGCCCTCTTAATCCTATTGTATTGTATTGTATTGTATTGTATTATCTCCCTTTTTATATTGTAAAGCGCTGCGTAAACTGTTGGCGCTATATAAATCCTGAATAATAATAATAATAATACTCACTACTGTCCTTGGATAGTTGGTTACTTCCTTCCAATATCTTCCAGACATTCTCCCACTGATCGCAGACTAGATCCCCAGACCAAAAAAAAAATCCCTCAGTCAGCTTCAGCAAAATTTCAGTAGTATCTTAGCTGGATCTCCAATAAACCCAGACACATGACAGGCTTCCCCCCCCCCCCCCCCAAAGGCTGCGATCTCCTCCTCAAGGACAAGACTCCTCTGTTCCAGGTCTCAGAGTATTTATACACAGTCCTAGCCACCACCCGGACAACCCTTCCCAGGGACCAGCCAGGGCTGCATAAATATTCAGCTGCCAATTTGACTTTCCCAGCCCTCTATCTTCCAGAACATTTCCAACCAAGCAGGGGGAAGAGTCGACCCTGCAGCCAGTGAACCACAGAACAGACCTAACTAATCACATACAGCTGCACTGACTACAGTAAGCCAGAACTACATTTTTTTTTAAATGAAATGCAGATCCACCGAATATAGTGAGCCATAACTAAATTTACCTAACCTACCACCTATCTAGGAGGGTTCTACACTGTGTTTACAGAAATTGTTCCAGATGGTTTATTTGAAAATGTATAATTTATCATGTTTGGCATATACTGTATATATAGTAATGTTGTGGCAATGTTATAAGTTCATTTGACTTATACACTCAGGCATGTTTTTTTTGGAGCGTGCCAAGTAAACAGTAAAGGAATGTCAGTGATATTATTCGGTTATGTCAGGATTCCTCCACTGAGTTCCATGTCCATTCCCTCACCAAGAATGCAGCTGGGTGTGCAGATCGGGACTCTTGCTTCACTCCAATGCATGTAAAAAAAAGACCTGTCTGGCTTTTGTAACTAATGGATGAAGATCTCACTAACAACCCCTCTGTATCTGGAATCCAGCACCTCCTGGTGACAGATTTGAGGGAAGGGGCATTGTATTTTTTTTCCCTATTAAAAGAACAGCTTTGTGATTGGCATGCTGGCTGGTGTCTAATTCTTCTCTCATGGGCATTCTAGTAGGTATGGCAGAAGCCCTGGGCTGGTAGACCATTGGGTAGCACAGTGTGTCTTATAACCAAGTTATAAGCAAAATGACAAGTCCTTTAAGCTGGGCATACACTAGTAGTAGTAGTATTTTTAAACGGATGTCCTGTAGCATACCCCATGTAGGAGCTGCAAGAAAAATGGGATCCCCACCCCTGCACAGCCTGGCACATTGCATTTCCACAGTCACACTTGAGTCAGAAAACAGTCCAGTGCTTTTTTTTTGTATTTTATTGAGGGGATAAAACTTGGATAGGGATAAGGGTATTATGGGATGCCCACTTGACTTTAGAAAACACTTCAGGGACAACTCTTCCTATATACAGTATACAGTTATATACAGTCTCACTCCTCTTCTTCCTCCAGCACTCACTTGCTTTCAAAAAACAGACTCAGCTGGGGCACTTTTAGTGAATCTGGCAAAGCACTCAGCCAGATCAAAGCAAAAGCCCTTTACAGGCAGGAAACCGAGGCTCCCTTTAAGTGTGTAGCAAACAGTCAGTGTCCAGCTCTACATCCCTGTGGCTACTGATTCCAGCACCACCTCTTCAGGCATTGCCAGCCCGCCTAACTACAGCTCCTCCTTTCACTAGCCCTCCTGGCTACTTCTCCTCAGTCTGCTCACACACCAGCCCACCGGGCTGACTCTCCTGGAGAACTCCTGGATGTGCTGTCCTGTTCCTTCTGTCTTCTCCTTGATCCCGTGACTCCAGGAAGGATATCCTCCATGTGTTGTAGAGGGTCCCTCCAGCACCCAAGCCCACGGCCTGAGGTCACCCCCCCCCCCCAGACTAGGGGGCACAATCAAGGGCCACTGACAGCCTTCTCAGCACTCCTTCATCTTCCACCCGACTGCCCTTGCTAGCATGACCCATGAGTATTTAAGCCAGCCCACTTTTCTGGGGATTGGCTGGGGCCCTCATCAATACTTCAAGCAACCCTTCCTAGACTCCACCCTCTATTTCTGGATACTTCTTCGAGGTTCCAGAAAGCCAGGGGAGTCACCAGTGGTGCTTTCCTACACTAACAACTATGTACACTAGTACCTAGCTAGAGGGTGCTACAGTCCATATGTATGAAATTTTGTACAAAAATTCTCAGAACATTCGTAAGCTTGACTGACAAGTATTTGACGAAAGTAGTTCAAGATTTTGCTTGCTTTTTACATTCTATTTTGGAGTGATTGGACTTTACTGAACAAAACACACATACACTGTTAAAAATGTGTTTGTGTAAGAAAAATTTTCAGTCCTGCTCCTTCAAAATGTTCTCATCACTGCAGTCAAAAGCGAACATCGATGTGACCCTACTAAGGATTAGAAAATTGAACAAACGTTCTTAAAATTATTTTTTTTTACCAAAACTCTAGTAGTGTATACCCAGCTTTAGCAAGGGAGAAGTCTTTGCCAGCTGAGTGGGGAGCATTGGGGGGCAGGAGAGAGGAGCCCAGATTTAAGATGGCAGTAGATGGATCCAAATTCAGCTAGCTCAGACTTGTGTGACCTCTACTGCTGGACAGAAGTCAGAAGTCAATCTAACAATCAACTTCCATGGAATTTGCTTTTTGGAAAATGTTCTTGATTAACGGCTGCAGCCTCTGATCAGTGTATACTGACAGCAGAAAATTCCCAGCAGTCAGTATACGTTTTCATTGTGTGTATGGACAAAAAAAAAATCCATCTATGGCTAACTCTGAAGTTTTAAAGTGTCTAAATGTCCTTTGGTGGTGCTCCTGGCCCTGCCCTTCTGCCATGTGCCCCCACAGCAAATAGCTTGCTGTGGGGGCACCCAAGCAGGCTTGCTCCCAAGCCTCAGCCCTGCGTTTCCATTCACACTCAGAGCCTCGACTCAGCCCCGCCCCCTCTCTCTTCTCATTGGCTCACTGGCTGTGATTGACAGCAGTGGGAACCAAAGACCAAGGTCTCTGCTTTCAGATATTTAAGTGTATTTCTCCTGAGGATGCGATTCTATACACAAGAATCTTGTCCTTGAATCACCAGTCATGTTATGATTCCTGTAACTATTGAATCTTATGTATATCTATCTTGAAAAATGTCCTAAGATTTTAAATGTGTAAAAAAAAAAAGATATTGTTTTTGAATAAAAGTTTTGTGTGACCCCGCATGTCTGGTATTTATGTATTCTTGCGCACATCCAGTGCTGAACAGGCTTTTTAAGACTCTCCCCAACCTAGCATTCTTGCTGAGTGGTTATAAAATTGATCCGCCTTGACCTGACCTGTTTTTCCTGTATATAGTGTTTGTGACCTGGCTTTCATTCCTGGCTCATTTTTGGACTGTCCTGCTACTGCTCCCATTGCTGTTCTTGGCTTCACCTTTCACTGTACCTGCTGCAATTGTACCTCACTGTCGGTTGCCCTTGTGCTTGCTATTGTCACTACCGGGCACACTCGGTTCAGAGACAGAAGAGGGGCTACCTGGCCCCTTCACTCGCAACCCCCCCCCCCCCCCCAGGCAGGCTCTTGCACTACATAGTAGTTGGCAGATCTATAGGAGATTGCACAGACTGTATTGTGTATGGTCTGCTGAAAAAGGGGATTGGACAGAGTATGGTCAGCTTTAAGAAAATACCAAGAAATAAACTGCTTTCATATAGGAAAGAGGAGGAATAGCCAGGATATACACAACCAACAGGAAGGGGTGTGCAGGGATGGATGGACAGGTAGGTGAGTGGATGGATTTATGGATGGATGGATGGATGGATGGATGGGTGGGTGGATGGATGGGTAGGTGGATGGATGGATGGGTAGGTGGATGGATGGATGGGTAGGTGGATGGATGGATGGATGGATGGGTGGATGGGTGGATAGATGGATGGGTGGGTGGGTGGGTGGGTGGGTTTGTGGATGGATGGATGGGTGGATGGATGGATGGATGGATGGATAGGTGGATGGGTGGGTGGATGGATGGATAGGTGGATGTGTGGATGGATGGAGGGGTGAATGTATTTGTGGGTGGATGGATGGGTAGGTGGGTGGATGGATGGGTAGGTGGGTGGATGGATGGGTGGCTGGATGGATGGGTAGATGGATGGGTAGGTGGATGGATGGTGTGATGAATTGGTGGTTGGATAGATGGGTAGATGGATGGGTAGGTGGATGGATAGATGGGTGGATGGATGGATGGGTGGTGGATGGGTGTATGGATAGGTGGATGGATGGATAGATGGGTGATTGGATTGGTGGGTGGATGGGTGGGTGGATAGGTGGATGGGTGGATGGATGGATGGATGGATGGATGGATAGGTGGGTGGATGGGTGGGTGGATGGATAGGTGGATGGATGGATGGATGGGTGGATGGATGGATGGGTGGATGGATAGATAGGTGGATGGATAGATGGATGGATGGATGGATGGATGGATGGGTGGATGGATAGGTAGGTGGGTGGATGGATAGGTAGGTGGGTGGATGGATGGATGGATGGATAGGTGGATGGGTGAATGGATGGATGGGTGGATGGATGGATGGGTGGATGGGTGGATGGATGGATGGATGGGTGGATGGATAGGTAGGTGGGTGGATGGATGGATGGATGGATAGGTGGATGGGTGAATGGATGGATGGATGGATGGATGGGTGGATGGGTGGATGGATGGATGGATGGATGGGTGGATGGATAGGTGGGTGGGTGGATGGATGGATGGATGGATGGATAGGTGGATGGGTGAATGGATGGATGGATGGATGGATGGGTGGATGGATGGATAGGTGGATGGGTGAATGGATGGGTGGATGGATAGGTAGGTGGGTGGATGGATGGATGGATAGGTGGATGGGTGAATGGATGGGTGGATGGATGGATGGATGGGTGGATGGGTGGATGGATGGATGGATGCAGCGAGGAAGGAAATATTTAATGATCAGGAGATGGTAGATTTGCCTGTCAGTATTCTGATCCAGCACAGATCAATGTACAGTGAAGGAAGCTTGTCTTGCCCTCCTGCTGTCATCTCCTGTCCTCCCAGCACAATGTCACCATACCACCCAGTATAATCAGATCCCCCTTGTCAGGGAGAAGCTCTAATCTCTGCTCTCAGACTGGGAGTAAATGCAGCTGGGTGAGAGGAGAGGAGAGGAGAACTTGAACAACTAGCATAACATTACCCACTGTGTCACGCCCCCTCCTGCACCGCCCCGCTGTCTCCTGGGAAACACACAGGTCCCAGGAGATAGCGGGGACCACTTAGGATGCACAGCGTGACTCGCGCATGCGCAGTAGGGAACCGGGAAGTGAAGCCGCAACGCTTCACTTCCTTATTCCCTCAGTGAGAATGGCGGCGGCAGCAGCCGATAGCCGAGCAATTGCTCAGCTTCGGCTGCCGACATCGCTGGACTCCTGGACAGGTAAGTGTCCGTTTATTAAAAGTCAGCAGCTGCAGTATTTGTAGCTGCTGGCTTTTAATATTTTTTTTTCAGGTGGACTCCCTCTTTAACCCAGCAGCCCCATCCAGATGTACTGTCCCAGGAATGCCTAAAAGCTTTGCAACCCTTCACTGCCTCTGCACTCCCCCCTCCTCCCCAGATCCACTACACAGGCAGCTGCTGCGATCACACTGCAGGTCTGAGAGCACAACACAAGTGTGCTCTGTTTAATCTTACCTCCTAGCAGCCTCTTCAGTGATATGTCCCGATCACCGGCTGACTCCTCTGCTCATGTCTCGTGTTCCATCGGACCAGCCAGGATGAGTCACTTAAAAAAACGGAAGTGGTTGGCGGGTTCGATAAAAGGACCGCCCTACGTCCTACGGACCCGCCAATCACTAACCACCACAGGACACATAATGCCAGAGTGGGAGTGCGGAGAGCACAGAGCTTTGCGCTCCATGGACAGTCTAAACGGCGGCCAATAGATTTGCTTGCCCGTAATCACATGATTGCAAAGACATAATGCTTTCCATAGCACCTCTGTGTCCGGCGCCATGCCCCCCCCCCCCCCCCCCCAGCAAACACTTAAAGAGACATTTTTTGAAAAATACTTTTTTTTTATTTCTTTTTTTTTTTAATAGCTTGGGGGGGGGGGGGGGGACCTCGTCCCCTGCACCCCCTATGGACGGGTCACCACTGGCCCGGGCTACCCTTGTCACTGTGTCATCTCATAGGTAAAAGGAAGATATGTCTGCTCCAATAAACATATATATTTTACAAACTATACACTGAAATGAAAGTTTTACAACGATGACAACTGCAGGCATAGCCTAATATGTCTTTCATAAAGGTGCTCAAATTATTTTTTATTTAAAAAAAGGAATGGAAGCTTTTGTTATATTTTGTGTTTTTTTATATGGTGGTACAAAAACAAACAACAAAATGTGTGAAAACGTGTGTATCGATCCTTACTAATACTACAGCAATGTCATTATTCTGTAAATAAAAAGAATGGAATTAATAATGGGAGTCATCTCAAGAAATGTCAGTTGGTCACCAGATATGAGTCTATATTTATGTTTCCTTCCTTTGTTATGCTTTCCGTGATCTTAAATGACATGACTCCTTGTTGTCCTTTCACTGGAAAATCCCTGGGTGAAAAAAGACTGCAGACATTTGTGGTACAGGGGTGTTGCAATTTAATATTGGAGTCTCAAGATTATTACATAGTTACATAGTAGGTAAGGTTGAATAAAGACACCAGTCCATCCAGTTCAACCTCAGTGAGTGTGTATTTGCTTGTGTCACTATCATTTTCTATACCCTGTACATTACATTCGCTAAGAAACACATCTAGAAGTTTTTTGAATTTGTCTACCCTCTCTGCTGACACCATCAACTGTGGAAGGATTTCCACATCCTCACCACTCTTATGCCGCGTACACAGGATCGGACTTTCCGACGGGAAATGTTGGATGTGAGCTTGTTGGCTGAAAGTCCGACCGTGTGTGTGCGCTCCATTGAACATTTGTTGGCGGACTTTCCGCCAACAAATGTTGGCTAGCAGGTTCTCAAATTTTCCGCCAACAAATGTTTGTTGTCGGACTTTCTGATCATGTGTACACAAGTCGGTCGCACAAAAGTTCACACATGCTCGGAATCAAGTACGAGCTGGAAGCGCTCAAACTAGCGTTCATAATGGAGATATCACATGACTATTGATCTTCCTTTTTTCGGCTCGTCATACGTCTTGTACATCACCACGTTCCCACGTTCGTAATTGTTGGCCAACATTTGTGTGACCGTGTGTATGCAAGACAAGTTGGAGCCAACAACCTTTGAACAAAAATCCACGGTTTTGTTGTCGGAAAGTCTGATCGTGTGTACGGGGCATAACAGCAAAGAACCCCTTACGCAGTTTAAGATTGAACTGCTTCTTGTCTAACTTCATTGTTTGGACACGTGTCTTCTTTAGAGACCTAAGAATAAATAATTTACTCCCAATGCTAGAGTCCCCATTTTAAGATTTGTTTATTGCAATTATTTCCCCTCCTAAGCTGGCCATAAATGAGTTATGCCGCGTACACACGAGCGGACTTTATGGCAGACTTTGCCCGGCTGACTTTTCCACGGACTTTACAACGGATTTTCTGAATGAACGGACTTGCCTACACACAATCCACCAAAGTCCGTCGAATTCGTACGTGATGACGTACGACCGGACTAAAACAAGGAAGTTCATAGCCAGTAGCCAATAGCTGCCCTAGCGTGGCTTTTTGTCCGTCTAACTAGCATACAGACGAGCGGACTTTTCGACTGGACTCGATTTCGACGGATTGATTTAAAACATGTTTCAAATCTAAGTCCGTCCAACTTTTGAGAAAACAAAGTCCGCTGGAGCCCACACACGATCGAATTGTCCGACGAAATCCAGTCCGCCGGGCAAAGTCTGCCGTAAAGTCCGCTCGTGTGTACGCGGCATTAGAGTTGTTATTCAACCAGCGGGTTGAGCGAAAAAAATAAAAACCTGATTCCCCCATCCACACATTCAAGGTGGATGGGGGAATCTTTCTGCTTTGTCATTGTATTCTGACAGAGAGTTCCCCACTGTCAGAATACACAGACTGTAGCCTGCAGCGCGGATGGAGTGGAAATTTTTGTAGCGTGGAGGTTGAACAGAAATTAGTCAGTAGACTGACTTCTGTTCAACCACAGTGCCCATACATGGATCAGAATTCAGCTGGTCCTTGTTGAACTGGACAAATATCAATCTATCTATGCCCAGCTTTAAATGTCTCTTCTTCAGGGAGAATTTTTTGTAGTCATTTCGGATAACTGAGGTTCTCCAGCCTGCTTATAGGCTTTGTTGCCCTTTTCTGGACTCTCTCCAGTTCAATCTCATGCTTTCTTGGAATTGGTGACCAGATCTAGACATCTTACTCAAGATGTGGTGAACCAGAGTTTTGTAAAGTTATAAAACTATAGTTTTATCACTTGAGTAAATACCCTTTTTAATGCATGTTAGCAATCTGTTGGCCTTGCTTGCTGCAGCTTGGCATTACATGCTATCGAGGAGTCTATCATCTACTAGAACCCCCAGATCCTTTTCCATCCATGATTCCCCCAGAGGTTCCCCCCAAGAATTTTACTTGCATTCATACTTTTAGTTCCGAAATGCATTACTTTACATTTTTCAACATTAACCACTTGCCGACCGTCGCACGCCAATGTACGTCCAAAGTTTGGCGGCGGATATCGTTGTTATGGCAGCAGCTAGCTGTCATAACCCTGGTATCCCCGTTTTCGTGCAGCGGTCGGCTTTCAGATAAAAGTGGTCTCTGCGGCAGGTTCGCTGCAAGATCAATTTTATCGGTGGCGGGAGAGGGCCCCCCCCTCCCGCTGCGATCTGGTGCCCTCCGCCTCTTACCGGAGCCGTCGGTAGCGGCGGAGTCGATCGCGTCTGTCTCCCTGCTGTGCCTGGAGACGAGTGAAGCTAAGATGGTGCCCACTCATCTCCATGACACTGCTGGGCGGAAGCGACGTCAAAACGTCACTTCCGCCCATACGTCTTAAAGGCACATTTTTTTCAATGTCATTTTTTTAAATGACTTTTTTTTTTTTTTTAATTGCATTTTAGTGTAAATATGAGATCTGAGGTCTTTTTGACCCCAGAGCTCATATTTAAGAGGTCCTGCCATGCTTTTTTTCTATTACAAGGGATGTTTACATTCCTTGCAATAGGAATAAAAGTGACACTTTTTTTTTTTAAAAAACAGTGTAAAAATAAATAAAATCATGTAAAATAAATAATAAAAATTAATTATAAAAAAAAAAACCCCGTTCCACGAGCTCGCGCGCAGAAGCGAACGCATACGTGAGTAGCGCCCGCATATGAAAACGGTGGTCAAACCACACATAATTCTAGCCCTAGACCTCCTCTGTAACGCCAAAAATGCAACCTGTAGAATTTTTTAAACGTCGCCTATGGAGATTTTTGAGGGTAAAAGTTTGACGCCATTCCACGAGCGGGCGCAATTTTAAAGCGTGACATGTTGGGTATCAATTTACTCGGCGTAACATTATCTTTCACAATATTAAAAAAAATTGGCCTAACTTTACTATTGTCTTATTTTTTTATTAAAAAAAGTGAAATTTTTCCAAAAAAAAAACACGCTTGTAAGACCGCTGCGCAAATACGGTGTGAAAAAAAGTATTGCATGACCGCCATTTTATTCTCTAGGGTGTTAGAAAAAAACAATATATAATGTTTGGGGGTTCTAAGTAATTTTCTAGAAAAAAAAAACTGTTTTAAACATGTAAACACCTAAAATCCAAAACGAGGCTGGTCCTTAAGTGGTTAAACCTCATCTGCTTCTTAACACTCAATGTTCTTCTTGTAAAGTTTCTATATTTCTCCTATTGTGGAGTTAGTGCCCTGCTTAGCTTTGTATCATCAGAAAACATTGAGATAGAACTATTTATTTCAACCTCTATATCATTTATAAACAAATTAAACAGAACTAGTCCCAGGACCCCACTCACAACTCCAGACAATTCAAAAAATATGCCATCAATCATCACTCTCTGGACGCGCTGCTGTAACCAATTTTCTGTACAGGTACATATGATCACATCAATGCCAAAAGACCTTAATTTCTAAATTAAACATTTGTCATGTACAGTACCAAATGCCTTATGTAAATTCAGAAACACTGCATCCACAGGCCTTCCTGTATCCAATTTCCACCTTAACTCCTCATAGAATGTTAAATGTTAGCATTCTTCATAAAACCACACTGGTTGCTACTAATTCTTGGATATGGTCCTTCATCATTCCTTTCAATAGTTTACATACTATTTATGTTAGGCTGACTGGTCTGCAGTTTCCAGGTATACAGTATATCGCATCCCTTTTTTGAATATTGCTACTACGCTTGATATATGCCAATCAGCTGGTACCATTGCAGTTCCTCAGCTTTTCTTAAAAACTAGGAAGAATGGTCTGCTATACATTGGCTAAGATCTTTAAGGACTCTCCAGTGTAAGCCTTATGGTCCTGGTGATTTATTCACATTAAGTTTTTCCAGTCTTTTTTGAACACTAGTCTCTGTCAGACACAAGGGTACATTGAATACAATGTTATAAACATTACTGTCTTGTTTATTATACCATTCCTCTTCATTTGTATAGACTGAGGAGAAGAATGTATTTAATACAGTTGCCTTCTCCCTGTCAGTTGTTACCAACTTCCCATGATCATCTTTTATGGGGCCAATATGTTCTGACCTTGCCGTTTTACTGTTAATATATTTAAAAACTTTTGGTGATTTGTTTTACTCTCGTCCACAATGTGTGTTTTTATCACCTATTTTAGCTGCCCTGGTGGCGCTCTTGCATTTCTTATTGCATTCTTTGTAGTTTTAGAATGCTGATGTTCACTGATTTTCAAAGGGCATATTTTTCCTCATTTATAGTGATATCTCGGTTCTTGAACGCTTTTGTTCACGAACAACTCGGTTCGCGAACAAGAGCCGCAGCCATCTTCCCTGCACTGACACGCTCATATTGATAAGAGCAGTGCTAGATGAGAGTCTTTGGCGAACCAGTCCACTCAGATAGGGGTTTCTCCCCATGACTACCATGAGGGTGGGCTCGGGAATCATGGAATAACAGTTCATATGAATTCTACAACTTTATCATGCCCTCAGATGATCATTTCTTGGATGCACAATGCTGTTTTCTGGCCCCTAGATTAGTAATTTAAATTGGGGTTTGGGATTGTTTCAAACAAGGATTAAAGAGGAGTTATAGTTTCTTTTCTTTTTTTTTTTTTTTTTAGATGTACACTTGAAAGAAGTCAGCTTAATGTAAAAGACTGTATGTAATATATGTTTAAAATCCTTTTTTTGTACATACATTTCATAATTTTACTGTGTATATATATATATATATATATATATATATATACAGAAAAAAAGTTCAGAACGGATTAACCTGATGTACATTGATCCCTTTGGGAAAATTTGCCTCGGTTCACAACCAATTCGGCTCGCGACCAGAGTCGTTTCACAAAGCAAGTTCGTAAACTGAGGTACCACTGTATATGCCTTTTTACGTTCATATTTAACCACCTTAAAGCACTCTCACTTCTCTTCGGTGTTCTTTGTTTCAAGAATTTGATCCCATTTGATGTCATGTAGTATAGAGCGCAGCTTAGTAAAGTTCACTCTTTTGAAATTTAGTGTTCTTTTTCTTCCCCCGTGTCTCCCTTTCATAGAATTGATAACAAATGTATTTACTCGGTGATCACTGTTTTCTAAGTTATCCCTACTTCCACATTTGTAATCTGCTCTGTTTTGCTTGTAATTAATAGGTCCAGCAGAGCATTATATTTAGTTGGGGCTTTCACCATTTGACTCGTGAAATTGTCTTGCATCATTTTCGAGAAAAAAATTTGCCTATTAAAGTGGAGCTCCACTCAAAAGGGGAAGCTCTGTTTGTCTGCCTCCTCCCCCCTCCGCTGCCACATTTGGCACCTTTCGGGTGGGGATTGGGTACCTGATCTTGACAGGTACCCGCTCCCACTTCTGGGTGAGTTCGCCGCGGCGAACTCAGCAAACTCAGCCGGAAGCTTCCCTCCTCCTTCCCCCGCCTCCAGGCTATTCACAAAGCGCAGGGAGCCGCCTGTGAAGCCGCAAGGCGGCGACAGCACCCGAGAGCCTATTGAAAAATCGGATAGGATGAGGACACCGCTTGATTTATGGACAGGTAAGTATCCTAATATTAAAAGTCAGCAGCTAAAGTATTTGTAGCTGCTGACTTTAATTTTTTTCAGAAGGAGCCTGGAGCTCAGCTTTAAAAGTGTTAGGAGTCCATACCTTTATGCCCGTGTGATTATTTATAGTACAAGTCCACTGTGACTATTAATACTTCCTCCCCTATACAGAACACTTTCTTTCTTTTTTTTTTTAAGATATAATGCAGTGGCTACCTTTTATCTGCCTCTTGTCTCAGCAATAAATGATTATTTGGTTCTTATGATGGCTGTCTATTGCTATTTTTGTCTATTTCACTTGGATTTCTCCTACTGGCCTGCAAGTTCACTTCTCTCCAGTCACATGAAAAGCAGATAAAATTGTTAATCAGATCTCAGGGGTTTATTTTAAAATAAATATCGCATTTCCTGTAGACCAGAAGGCTTGTCAAACTAAGCCAGAGGTCCACTTTAATTGTGAATAAAAGAGTGCAAATGCTGGGTGTACACACTATGCGGCCATGCAGCTTTCATCGTATGAATTATTCATTGTGAACATGATGACCCCAGGTTATATTGGTAAGCAGTAACTCAGCGGCTGCATATTTCATCCTAAGTGCCTCTAGCAGAAGACCAATTTTCGGCTAGCCAGCAGCATTTTTCTTATTCCCTGCCATAGTAGCATGTCTGCATGGTCATTAGCCTTATGTCTGCATGTCTCCCAGAGCCTGAGAGCTAGCTTCTCCTAATCACATTCATGCTTCATTTCCACAAAGGATCGGTGTGTCCTGTACACTGCTGATGTGTATGTCATGTGATGACAAGGAAATCATGTATTCTGTAACAGCTACACCACCACATTCATGTCTAAATAATTCCTGACAAGTGGAATTGTTCTATACGGCATACATTACGACACATTGGGGGTTATTTACGAAAGGCAAATCCACTTTTCACTACAAGTGCAAAGTGCACTTGAAATTGTACTGAAAGTGCATTTGGAAGTGCAGTCGCTGTAAATCTGAAGGGTAGATCTGAAATGAGGGGAAGCTCTGCTGATTTTATCATCCAATCATGTGCAAGCTAAAATGCTGTTTTTTATTTTCCTTGCATGTCCCTCTCGGATCTACAGCGACTGCACTTCCAAGTGCACTTGCAGTGCAATTTCAAGTGCGCTTTGCACTTGTAGTTTGCACTTGTAGTGCAAAGTGGATTTGCCTTTCGTAAATAACCCCCATTGTACTTTATTACCAAGTATGTGTTATGGGACAAGAGAAATAAACATTTATTGTTGGTAATGGTCTTTGTTTTCAAATTTTCTAAATCTGCAGCTTTCTTTTAAAAGGATACCTGGCGATCTTGCCATAAATTGTTGTTCCTGTGTTGTCGCCTTGTCACATGTGCCCCTGGTGGGGACTAGAAGCCGCAGTGCCAACAAGAGTTGTCACCATCAAGAAGCTGGACCAAAGCATTGAGTGTGAAGCTGATGCACGTAGACAGCAATTGGCTGAAAAGAGGCTAAGGGCTCATGCACACGGACACATTGGAGCCATTCAACGTAAAATATGGTTACAGGTGTTGCGTATAGCCACCTGTACAAATAAATTACAGGATACGGCTTTACGCAGGTATAGGCAGCTACGAGCATAAAATGTGCTTTCATGTAAGGATGTACGACTCTAAACACATCTTGTCTGTGTCCATTGGCATACGCCTGTATGTGTATGCATGCTTACGCTTAAAGTTAATGTAATTCATTTGTACAGTCGCTATCAACAACGCCTGTGGCTCCCAAGCGCTGTAATACAGCTGCATTTTATGAAAGAGCCCTAAACAGCGACACTGTGGGGTTAATTTATTAAAGGCAAATCCACTTTGCACTACAAGTGCACTTGGAAGTGCAGACGCTGTAGATCCGAGGGGAACATACAAGGAAAATAAAAAACAGCATTTTTGCTTGTACATGATTGGATGATAAAAACAGCAGAGCTTCCTCTGTTTTCAGATCTTCCCCTCAGATTGACAGTGACTGCACTTTCAAGTGCACTTGCAGTGCAGTGTGGATTTTGCCTATGATACAAAAAAAAATATTTAACCAAAATATTTTTTTTGGGGGGGTGTCATTTGTTAATGATGCTCAGTGCTTTAGCAAATTAAATGTCATTCAGTTATGGTTTTAATGTACTTTAAAGTAGGCCTTCGCCCTAAAACAAATCTCTTGCCCTGCCCCCTTCCTCTCCTTCTATTCAAACTTGATGTGTTTATTTATTTATTTTTTAATTTGTTTTGCTGCAGATCAGCACTTTTGCAACTCTAATCTAGGCAAGAACGATGTCTAGGCCCCCTGCTGGATTCTGCATGTGCGCAGATGTGCCGTAGGGCTTTGGGTCCCGACAGCCCTGCAGCACATCTGCGCAGGTCTCTCCATAGATCCAGGCATGCACAGGCTTTACTGTACATGCGCAAGGGACACGTAGCATGTAACTGATAAAACGTCCCCGTCTTTGAGCACATGCATCCCTTCAGAATATCTGTGCTTGTGCCATAATAGCAGCGTGTGTGTGGGGGGGGGAGAGGGTACTAGCCAGGAAGAACAGGGGCTGAAGTTTTACTTTAACCACAGTAAACTCTTCTATACGCATGCATGCAAATAATAATATGTATTAACTTTGCAGCAGAGGGAGGCTGGAAAAGTCCCATTCACCTAGACAACTGTTGTATACATTGTGGAGTCTGCAATCTACCCCCCCGGTATGCACTTCTCCCGGACAAGCAATCAAGCAGTAGGTGAGTTCTTCATATAAGAGGTGGGCAGATGCACATCCGGTGCTCTTGTGGGGCTAAAAGTGTGAGTATTGGAAAAGTGCAAGTGGTGTTTGGCAAGCTCCATGCTTGTATAGCCTGTTACCAAGGTCTGTTAATGCATGCCCGGACACAGCTAGGCGTTGTCTTTGGAAGCTTTCCTTTTATACTTATTTAGAGCAGTGGTTCTCAACCCTGTCCTCAAGTACCCCCAGTGATAAGATATATGATGAGGCAGCGCTCAAGTCTGTGGATATAAAAGTGAATGACGTTAAAATTAGTATATTAATATATATCTCTCTCTACCCACACCATTATTGGTATAATAATCTCTAAAAAGGATTAGAAATAGATAAAAAACAATAAACAGTAGTCCCATAAAAATAGTCCAGAAAAAGAGTCTATGATGTGTGGATCATCAGTAATGTAGATGGATGTGGGAGCCAGGGGGATCTATGCAACCAAAATACCAAGGGCAGCTTCCTGTTGAGTGAAGTCAGCTCTCCATATAGACATAAAAAATTCAAAGAGAAAGCGCCTCTTAAGTATCAGTGATTTATTTAAATGTTAAAAGCATACATGAGCACTTACATTAAGGCTGAGGAGTGACAGCTTCCATAGAGAACTAAACCCGGTATCGTCAAAACTCCAATAGTGTGGGGCTGGATGGATGCCGGGCGGATGGCCGCGGACCTCTGCTCGGAAGCGCCGGCTGTATGTGCGGTGAAGTGGAGAAATCACTTCCGCGTTCCAACAGGTCACATGGGTGATGACGTCACTCGGGTAGTTCAGATTCACAGGGGTCCACTACGCGTTTCTGAGCATGCGCGAAGCTCGTAACGGGCATGCGCGCTCCTTTATCAAGTGTGTATGGGACAGCAAACCAGGAAGCTTAAATAGCTCTATGTGGGAAACAAATACCGATCTTGACCAATCAAAGAGAAGGAGGATTGAATAACGATAATAGGAGTAAATTCTCTATGGATTACAAGTTGATATAGAAATGATAATATATAAGAATAATAAACTAGTAAGGCTAATAGAATTTTATCAAAAGACATGAAAATATAAAATTGAGAGGATTGGAGATAAATGAATAAATATAAGGTATATGAATTGTTACCAAAAATAATACAGAAAAAAAGGGAAAATAATACATAAATAAAAAATATAAAAAAATAAAATTAAAATAAATAAATAAATAAATAAATAAATAATGAGTAATGAACATGGGAAAATTATGTACAGTAATTCATGTTATATGGAAAAATATATGTATATATATAATAAATACCAATATATCATATGAGAAATAAATTATCTGTAATGATAGGAAAACATTACAAAAAATACACAAAATATACAAAAAAATACAAAAAAATTCAGAACAATGGAAAAAATACACGAAAAATGGGAAAAGATATGGGAAAAAATATATATATAGAAAAATATTAATAGGAGTATAGACTGAAGTTCTTATGGTAAGGGGGGGGCCTCAATAGGTTTATTTATTTTTATTTCTACTATAGCAAAGGCTATCAAGAGTGGACTGATACCAAATATGTAAAAAGCTTTAAAAGTGATTGGAGGAAAGGAGGGGGAAGGATAAGAGATGGAAAGCGAGGAGGGGCCAGAGATTATGTTAAAAATGTACTGTGAATCTATTTTTAACATAATCTCTGGCCCCTCCTCGCTTTCCATCTCTTATCCTTCCCCCTCCTTTCCTCCAATCACTTTTAAAGGTTTTTACATATTTGGTATCAGTCCACTCTTGATAGCCTTTGCTATAGTAGAAATAAAAATAAATAAACCTATTGAGGCCCCCCCCTTACCATAAGAACTTCAGTCTATACTCCTATTAATATTTTTCTATATATATATTTTTTCCCACATCTTTTCCCATTTTTCGTGTATTTTTTCAATTTTTCTGAATTTTTTTGTATTTTTTTGTATATTTTGTGTATTTTTTGTAATGTTTTCCTATCATTACAGATAATTTATTGTCTCATATGATATATTGGTATTTATTATATATATACATATATTTTTCCATATAACATGAATTACTGTACATAATTTTCCCATGTTCATTACTCATTATTTATTTATTATTATTTTTATTTTATTTATTTATTTATTTATTTTTATATTTTTTATTTATGTATTATTTTCCCTTTTTTTCTGTATTATTTTTGGTAACAATTCATATACCTTAGAGCCCTTGCACACTGGGGCGGTTTGCAGGCGCTATTGCGCTAATAATAGCGCCTGCAAACCGCCCCGAAAGTGCCGCTACTGTCATTCCAGTGTGAAAGCCCGAGGGCTTGCACACTGGAGCGATGCGCTGGCAGGACGGTAAAAAAAGTCCTGCTAGCCGCATCTTCGGAGCGGTGAAGGAGCGGTGTGTATACCGCTCCTTTACCGCTCCTGCCCATTGAAATCAATGGGACGGCGCGGCTATACCGCCGGCAAAGCGCCTCTGCAGAGGCGCTTTGCGGTGGTATTTAACCCTTTCTCGGCCGCTAGCGGGGGGTAAAACCGCCCCGCTAGCGGCCGAATACCGACGGTAAAACGCCGCTAATAATAGCGGCGTTTTACCGCCGACGCCGCCCCCCGCCCCAGTGTGCAAGGGCTCTTATATTTATTCATTTATCTCCAATCCTCTCAATTTTATATTTTCATGTCTTTGGATAAATTCTATTAGCCTTACTAGTTTATTATTCTTATATATTATCATTTCTATATCAACTTGTAATCCATAGAGAATTTACTCCTATTATCGTTATTCAATCCTCCCAGATACGTCCCCTCCTTCTCTTTGATTGGTCAAGATCGGTATTTGCTTCCCACATAGAGCTATTTAAGCTTCCTGGTTTTCTGTCCCATACACACTTGATAAAGGAGCGCGCATGCCCGTTACGAGCTTCGCGCATGCTCAGAAACGCGTAGTGGACCCCTGTGAATCTGAACTACCCGAGTGACGTCATAACCCATGTGACCTGTTGGAACGCGGAAGTGATTTCTCCACTTCACCGCACATACAGCCGGCGCTTCCGAGCGGAGGTCCGCGGCCATCCGCCCGGCATCCATCCAGCCCCACACTATTGGAGTTTTGACGATACCGGGTTTAGTTCTCTATTTAAGCTGTCACTCCTCAGCCTTAATGTAAGTGCTCATGTATGCTTTTAACATTTAAATAAATCACTGATACTTAAGAGGCGCTTTCTCTTTGAATTTTTTCAAGTACCCCCAGTAGGCCATGTTTTGGGAATTTCTCTTAGATAAAATAGTTATCCAAAATACCAAGCCATTGACTCTGATATAATGCACCTGTGCAGGATAAAGGAAAACCTGCAAACATGGCCTGTTGGGGGTACTTGAGGACAAGGTTGAGAACAACTGATTTAGAGCACTATACAGCATGATTGTACAATACTTGTGAATAGCACCAATTAACACAAACCAATTACCTGAACTTGATGCTATGGACTGGTAGGTAGTGGGGGACACTTATTTCTGATCCAAAGTTTTACATTTCTACATAGTTTAATTCCCCCCACCCAATACTCCAAGGAACTTTTAAAGACAACTGTCGCAGCATCTCTTAAAACCTGCCTAGCTGGACTGGTGCCTGACTCAACCCCAACTACATTGAAAAGGTCCATTACTGATTAGAGCCTCTTTCATACGGGTGCTGTTTGGTCCATTCAGTGGGGGGCTCCGTAAACAGATCCTCTGCTCAATCAAAGCAGAATGGGACAGACCTTTTGTAGTGTTTAGCTTCATTTTAAAAAAGATACTTCAGTGAATGATGTTAAAAGTTCTACCGGTGCTGTCCAAAAGATCAGTATGCCGTTGATGTACCTGCGCCACAGAAGCGTGTAGCGCAGGTACATCGACAACCACTCAGATGCGAACAGTTCCCGCTCCCACCCCCCTGGTACAGGTTCTCCTATGACAGGGCACATTTGGTCCCTATCGCCACCCTCTGCACCTGGAGGAAGTGGGAGCCATCGAAGATGAACGCATTATGAGTTAGGATGAAATGTAACATCTCAAGTATGAAAGTGTTGTATGGGGCCGCTCCTATGTACCTCTCACTCAGGAATGTTGCTGTAACAGAGATTCCCCTAGTATGGGGGATGCTTGAATACAAGGCCTCCACATCAATGGAGGCCAAAATTGTATTCGTGGGGACCGATAGTCCCTCCAAGATAGTAAGTAGATGAATTGTATCTTTGAGATATGTCGAAAGGCTCTCCACGTGTGGTCGTAGATAATCAATGGGGGAGCTGGCTTTGTATGTTAAACAGCCAATGCCTGAAATTATGGGTCTCTCTGGTGAATCTGATAGCGATTTGTGGGTTTTTAGTAGGCCATAGAACGTGGGGGTTACTGGGTAATTTACCTTTAAAAATTCTTTGGTATTTTTGGAATTAGAGTAACTAAAGCCCTGTCTTTGATATTGAAAAATTCCTTTCGATAGTCTACAATAGTGGAAGCTGGTATTTTCTGGTACCATGATGGATTTTTTTTAAATTCTGTGACACATTGTCATATAGCCATCAATTATGTGTGACAAGGTTGCCACCCTTATCTGACAGTTTTATAATTATGTCTTGCCTGGCGTTGGATGTATTGGATGTACTTTCTGGATATCTTGGGTTACTCTTTGTGTTTTTTACATTGGAGTTGGAGAAGGAAAGAAATTTACTTGATTTATTTTTATATTCGGGGGGGGGGGGGGGGTAAAATCAGACTCAGTTACATCCTCTGATTCAGTGAGGACTCAAAACATTTCTTGGGGGTTTTTCCAGACTCCTCCTTAATTATTCCAACTGATCTAGAATAGCAGTGGCCTCCAAACTGGCCAAACTGGCCTCCAAACCCTGAGGGACAGATGTGGCCCTTTTCTAGCCTTTATCCGGCCCTTGGGGTACTATTCCTCCCACTGATATGGGGCACTATTCCTCCCACTGACACCAACAGGGAGGCACTATTTCTTCCACTGATACCAATGACTATACTATATAATACTATTCCTCATACTAATAGGGGCACTACTCCTCCTCCTACTGACCACGAACCCTATGGCCATAAGCTTGCCGTGGGGGCACCTGAGCCGAGTCACAGCTCCGTGTGTCCATTCAGACATGGAGACCCACCCCGGCCCCTACCCTCTCTCTCCTGATTGGCTAGCTGACTTTGATTGATAGCAGCGGCAGCCAATGTCTCAGCCAATCAGGGAGGGAGAATCTCGGACGGCTGAGACACTCGTGGATATCACTGGACAGAGAGGAACCTCATGTAAGTATTAGGGGGGTTGCTGCACACAGAAGGCTTTTTATCTTAATGCATAGAATGCATTGTAACCATCATGTTCCTGCTTTGTAATTATTTCATGCTGTATTTATATTTTTTATTCTTTTTTTATGATAATTAAAAATATTTATGGCCCTTTATATACACCAAAAACATTTTTTTAATCCCCCTTTCCCCTATAGGATCCTTCAGGGTTGTGTGTGCTTGGTGGCGGTCTTGATGTGGTCTAGAATAGCAGTGGCCTCCAACCTTCTGTGGTCTAGAATAGCAGTGGCACACACAACCTTCAGGGTTGTGTGTGCTTGGTGGCAGTCTTGATGTGGTCTATGCTGTCCCTGTCGTGGTTTTCTTCTGGTCCAGGAACTGCGCCGCGCACTGCGGGCGTTCCCTCCCCGTCTTCCTGCGGGGAGTGGGTGCATGCGCACTGTGTGCTGACATCACACTTTCTATGCCGGGCGGGCGGCGTTAGCTTCTGTGGTGCTGCATTTGCCAAAGATTATTCTACCTACGAGCGCTAGTAATTAAAGCCCTGTCTATGATATGAAAAATTCCTTTCGATAGTCTACAATAGTGGAAGCTGGTATTTTCTGGTACCATGATGGATTTTTTTAAAATTTTGTGACACGTTGTCATATAGCCATCAATTGTGTGTGACAAGGTTGCCACCCTTATCTGACAGTTTTATAATTATGCCTTGCCTGGCTTTCAATTGATTGAAGGCTACTCTTTGTGTGTGTGTTAGGTTAGAATTATTTTGTGTTGGATGTACTTTCTGGATATCTTGGGTTACTCTTTCCACAAAGAGTTTTACATTGGAGTTGGAGAAGGAAAGAAATTTACTTGATTTGTTTTTATTTTCAGGGGGGGAGGGGGGTAAAATCAGACTCAGTTACATCCTCTAAATCAGTGAGGACCCAAAACATTTCTTGGGGTTTTTTCCAGACTTCTCCTTACTTTTCCAACTGATCTAGAATAGCAGTGGCCTCCAAACTGTGGCCTGAGGGACAGATGTGGCCCTTTTCTAGCCTTTATCCAGCCCTTGGGGTACAATTCCTCCCACTGATATGGGGCACTATTCCTCCCACTGACACCAACAGGGAGGCACTATTTCTTCCACTGATACCAATGACTATACTATAATACTGTTCCTCATACTAATAGGGGCACTACTCCTCCTCCTACTGACCACGAACCCTATGGCCATAAGCTTGCCGTGGGGGCACCTGAGCTGAGTCACAGCTCTGTGTGTCCATTCAGACATGGAGACCCACCCCGGCCCGACCCTCTCTCTCCTGATTGGCTAGCTGACTTTGATTGACAGCAGCGGAAGCCAATGTCTCAGCCAATCAGGGAGGGAGAATCTCGGATGGCTAAGACACTCATAGACATCACTGGACAGAGAGGATCCTCAGGTAAGTATTAGGGGGGTTGCTGCACACAGAAGGCTTTTTATCTTAATGCATAGAATGCATTGTAACCATCATGTTCCTGCTTTGTAATTAGTTCATGCTGTATTTATATTTTTTATTCTTTTTTTATGATAATTAAAAATATTTATGGCCCTTTATATACACCAATTAATGTGGTCTATGCTGTCCCGGTTTTGGTTTTCCTCTGGTCCAGGAGCTGCGCCGCGCACTGCGGGCGTTCCCTCCCGTGTTCAAACTTTCTACACCGGGCGGGCGGCGTTAGTTTCTGTGGCGCTGCATTTGCCAAAGATTATTCTACTTACGAGAGCTATGGGACCCGGTTTGGCGTCAAACCACCAGGCGGCTCTTCCGCATTGGTGATGGCGTCTCCCCTTCCCTTTGCTCACATATGTGTGACGTTGATGGGACTTTCGCGGCGGTGCCCCTATAGGCGCCATCTTTGGATGGTTCTAGCATTTGGCTTCTGCTTCTTCCCTTAGACACCATACACAGCCTACCTCCCTTTTTTGTTGGTAGGTTACCTTTCCCCCATATCATTCCTTCTGCATCCCACTTTTCACTTTCTGGTCCTGTTAGTCCACTTTTGTGGGTGCTCTTTTACCTCTCGCACACTCCCCTGCTTTTTATCACCCTTCTCTTTTTTTTGTGAAATTGCATGACCCTCATGCGATTTTTCACCTTTCTATTTTTTCTCCCTTTATGGTGTGTTTTCTTTCTCTTTGAACTCACCACACCCTTTACTTTTCCAGGTAACAATTAATGCTGGTTTCCTATCCATGATTATATATGGGTGGAGCCCAGGGAGTGTTGGGTGTTACTTATACCCCCACTGGGAGTCTTGTTCACATTCTGGCTTTTCTCTTCACACATGCACTTCATGTTTCAGAGCGTGTCTCTGTACGATATCACCAGGTAACTATTTCTGATTTTCTCTCCATCACATAGACTGCACATTTTTTTTCCTCTCACTCTTTTCCCCTCGGGGTATTGCATGATTTTCATGCGATTTTTCACTTTTTTTTATTCTTTTTCTTATGATTTGGTTCATTTTCACGGACCTTCTTGCACTTAATTTTCTTATTTAGTTTATTCAATACTCATCACTCACCTTTATAATTCTATTTATTTTCTACAGCCCCAATTTGTTTTTTGTGATCATACATGCTTACTCACACATTAAAGTCTGATGCATGACCGTGCCTTGGAGGGTTGCCTGTTGGGCATGCTGTCGCTTAACATACCATCTCAGCTCCTGGAGGAGATGTTCCCCATCTGGGGATATTCGTGACCCTCAATACCGTACCAATTGCACATGGATGCCCTGTAAGTATGAAATAGGTGTTTTACCCCCATTTCTTTTTATATTTTTCACACCTGTGATTATATTAGTCCAACTAGAAATGCACAACATATCATTACAGAGATATCTGGCACGTGTACACGCTTTCTCCTGATGAGTGACATCAAGTCACGAAACGCGTTGAGCTAACAGATGTCGTGTTCAAATTGCATACTTCATCCTACCACGTCATTGTGGACTCTGTTCATGCATTATGTATTTGACTATATTCCAATCATGTGCTATCCAATTTGGGCTTTTCTATATGTATTATGTGCCATCCATTTTTTGGATTATTTATGTATTATGTATTGCTGTATGAAATAAAGTCTTTCATTTAATATCTTACTCCATACAGGTATTTAATTATATGTGTAGTATATCAATTTTCTATCGAATATGAATTATGAGACAAATGTCCAATTCCTTTACATATATTATAGATATGTCAATTATAATGCCACACAACATTTGACCCTCCGCGTACTTCTTTTAAAGTCCCGCCCCCTGTTCTATTTTGTACATTAAGATAAAAAACCTTCTGCCTTTACAACCCCTTTATGCATGGTAGCTCATAGTAAAAAAAATACAAAATACCCTAACACACTTACCAGCTAGCCAGCAAAATAAAACAAGTCTAAACTGTTTCAACAATTTGTATTAGGTTTACATTGTATGTATATTTGCAAATATATGTGAAGCCACACTGCCACGTCAAGGCCCCTCTGCAAAGTGCAGACCCTAACTCTACTCTAATGTCATTTCCAAATTGAGACATTTATGGCAATAAATACATTTAGCAGCTAAACTAGTGCAAAAATGTTGATACAACAGAGGTTTTTGTTGCATATATTTGCAAACATATGTGAACGTACACAGCTTTCCCACAGCAGAGCGCGTGGATCTACTTTATGGCTTGTACTTGATCACAGCGACACCTTGCATAATCTATTCTAAGTCTTGAGTGCTTGTAGTGATACAACGGATGGTGTTAATAAAGTTTGGAAAGTCACTAGCACTTGAAAGGATTATTTTTACCATTTATTGTGAGAGTAACGTTATAATATCCCAGTCAATATATTATTGCTGGTTTGCACACATCTAGTGCCAAATGGCAAAAAGAAAAAAAAAATACTGGCCTCCAACCTCCCCTTATAGCCAGTCAACACATGCCTAAAAAAAGTACCGTCCTCCAACCTCCCCCTATAGCTGGTCCAAAGCACGCCTGGAAAAAATATTACCTGTCTCCAACCTCCCCTTTTAGCTGATCCACCACACGTCTGAAAACAAAAAAACTGGCCTCCGGCCTCCCCTATAGCCAGTCACACACACGCCTTAAAAAAGTACCATCCTCCAACCTCCCCTATAGCTGGTCCAAAACACGCCTGCAAAAAAAATTACCAGCCACCAACCTACCCCTATAGCTGGCCCATTACATGCTTGAAAAAAAGTACCAACCTCTAACCTCACCTTTTAGCTGGTCCAACACACATCTGAAAAAAACACTAGCCTCCGACCTCCCCTTATACTGGCCTCCAACCTCCCATTATAGCCAGTCCTACACACACCTAAAAAAAAGTACCATCCTCCAACCTCCCCCTATAGCTGGTCCAAAACACGCCTGCAAAAATATTACCTGTCTCCAACCTCCCTTTTTAGCTGATCCAGCACATGTCTGAAAAGAAAAAAACTGGCCTCCGGTCTCCCCTATAGCCAGTCCAACACATGCCTAAAAAAAGTACTGTCCTCCAACCTCCCCCTATAGCTGGCCCATTAAGTGCTTGAAAAAAAGTACCAACCTCTAACCTCTCCTTTTAGCTGGTCCAACACACATCTGAAAAAAACACTAGCCTCCGACCTCCCCTTATACTGGCCTCCAACCTCCCCTTATAGCCAGTCCAACACACGCCTAAAAAAAGTACCGTCCTCCAACCTCTCCCTATAGCTGGTCCAAAACACGCCTGCAAAAAATATTACCTGTCTCCAACCTCCCCTTTTAGCTGATCCAACACACGTCTGAAAAGAAAAAACTGGCCTTCGGCCTCCCCTATAGGTTGGTACTTTTTTTCAAGCATTTAATGGGCCAGCTATAGGGAGAGATACAGGCTGCGAGTGAGACGTGTGATCGGAGCTCACGTACATCTCCGGATCACAGACAGGGAGAGCCGCTCAGTAGAGCCTGCTCTGACAGATCTCCCCCTCTCCCCCTGCTGCCCGCACAGCCAGACAGAAGAGGAGAGAGAGCTTCTGCTCCTCCTCCTCCCGCCCTCTCCTCCTGTGTCTGCCCCACCCACTCTCCCCGGCAGTGTTCTCTGTTCTGCCTCAGAGAAGGGGATGTGTGGGCAAGAAGATTCAAGCTGAAGCCCACCAAACAGAAAAGGACAAGGGGAGTCTGATCCATCCATCCAGTCCTATTCTTTTTGTCTTTCTGTCTTTCTCCATCCCCCTCTCTTTCTTTTCTTCCTTCCTTCCTTTCCAGAGAAAACAGAATAAGTGTAGCGCTAAATCTCTTAAATGTCCAACATAGAGACAATGTAGTCCAAGAGATGGTGAAAACATCTTAAGTGAGACTTAGAAGAAAGTCCTCCATGTTTATAAGACGCATAATAACTGATAGTCCATATAATTTACGTGACTTTATGTGAGGAACAAATCAATAAGTGCGTGACATCTGGAGTGAAGACAAAAGAAGCACACCACCACCGACAATAAGAAGGCTTACCGGATCTATTGGACCCAAAGAGACATACGCCCAATTGGGTCAAAACAGGCTTGGGTGGTGGGTGGTTGTAGGTAATCCAGAGGGGTTTGTGAAGATGGAGGTCCTGGAATGAACCGTGGACTGGTGTGTCCCTCAGGATGATGTTAGGAAGCAGATGGTAATAGTATAAGGTGGAGAGGAAAAAAGGAAGGCCACATAGTGTAAATCCATAAAACAAATTGATTTGTTCCTCATATAAAGTCACGTAAATTCTATGGACTATCAGTTATTATGCGTCTTATAAACATGGAGGACTTTCTTCTAAGGATCGGTTCACACTGGGGCAACACGACTTCAGCGCGACTTTGCACGGCGACTTCAACGCGGCTTCGACGCGACTTCAGCGCGACTTCAGCGCGACTTTAGCAAATTACAAGGCGACTTGAAGTCGCCTCCATGACAGGCGACTTCGGCTGTGGCCAATCACAGGGCAATCAGCTCTCTGGGAGGGAGGGGGGGAGGGAGGGGTTTTCCCTGCAAAGTCGCTTGACTTTACAGAGAGATCCGACTTGGAGGCGACTTCCATTGATTTCTATGGTACAGGTCGCCTACCAAGTCGGATCAAAGTAGTACAGGGAGTACGCTTTGAAGTCGGAGCGACTTCAGTAGTGTCTATTAAGACGCTAGCGTTCACTCCCATTGAATCTATTTCTGGGGCGACTTGGGGCGACTTGAGGGCGTACAAGTCAGATCCCAAGTCGCCCCAGTGTGAACCGACCCTAAGTCTCACTTAAGATGTTTTCACCATCTCTTGGACTACATTGTCTCTATGTTGGACATTTAAGATTGTTTTAGCGCTACACTTATTCTGTTTTCTTTCCATATGCATATATCCTATTGGCCGTGTTAGCTGCTGATTCGTTTTGTTTTTCTGGGCAGCGCAGAATTATTTGGCATATTTCCTTCCTTTACATTCTTTTTGTCTTTCTTTCTTTCTCCACCCCCCTCTCTTTCTTTCTTCCTTCCTTCCTTTCCATTCTTTTTGTCTTTCTTTCTTTCTCCATCCCCCTCTCTTTCTTTTCTTCCTTCCTCCCTTTCCATTCTTTTTGTCTTTCTTTCTTTCTCCATCCCCCTCTCTTTCTTTTCTTCCTTCCTTCCTTACCATTCTTTTTGTCGTTCTTTCTTTCTCCATCCCCCTCTCTTTCTTTTCGCCCTTCCATTCTTTTTGTCTTTCTTTCTTTCTCCATCCCCCTCTCTTTCTTTTCTCCTTTCCATTCTTTTTGTCTTTCTTTCTTTCTCCATCCCCCTCTCTTTCTTTTCTCCCTTCAATTCTTTTTGTCTTTCTTTCTTTCTCCACCCCCCTCTCTTTCTTTTCTTCTTTCCATTCTTTTTGTCTTTCTTTCTTTCTCCATCCCCCTCTCTTTCTTTCCTTCTTTCTTTCTTGTCTTTGCAAAATCAGCACTGTAAATGTGTGGCGGCAGTGGGGTCCTACATGGCGCGTTTCGTCCTCTTAGACGTTGACCCCCCCAGACGACGTCTAAGAGGACGAAACGCGTCGGGTAGGACCCCACCGCCGCCACACATTTACAGCGCTGATTTCCTTTCTTCCTTTCTTCCTATAAAAATCTACGTTGGAGCTGATGGCACCTATGGTCTTTGTATTTCTCCCCATCTGCTGCTGGTGAAAGAGAACCCACAATAAAGCTCTTGGTCCTCTTCTGATACTTCAGCATCCAGTTCTTCTTCTTTTTCCTCAATCATCAGCTCTGTGATCTGGTCCTGTGAAGAGAAGAAACATTATTACTGAAGAATATGTACAATGATAGCCTTTCTATTTGAAATGGCTATGCACACTCAGGTGCTGGGAGAATATAGAAGGACCAATGTGTGGTTTATATACTTACTGTCTCCATGTCGAATGGTGGGCTTACTTTCCCAGTCTTCAGTTTCACCCAGTCTACGCCGCTAAAAAATGGGTGGCTTTGTAGATCTTTAACATGCATCTCTCTTGCGTTTGGACATTTGCATAGAAGCTGTAATAATATAAAAAAAACAAAGGTTAACATTGGTACAAAGGCAATAACTATGCCATTCTTCTTTAATAAATATTAATAAAATAGACATTTTCTGGCTGGCTACAGATGGTGTTTACTTACTTTGTCCGCTATGAGGTCCTTGAGATCTGTGTTGAAATCCTCAGGGAAACTTGGAAAATCATTGCAGATTGAGTCTTTGAGCACCTGATCGATGTCTGAGTCAGTGCCCAAGTCGGTGGCCCAGTCGCTGTCCGAGTCGTTGTCTGAACTGGTCTCTGAGCCGGTGTCCGAAACGGTATCTGAGTTGGAGTAGGCGAATGGATATTTTCCAGTCGCCATCTCATAGACCATAACTCCCAGGGAGAAATAGTCAGCAGCAAATCCGTGTGGCATTTCCAAATGGACCTGTAGAAATATCAAAAAAAGAGTAGAATAGTCATTACTGGTTGCTTTACTGACAAGAAGAAGGGAAAAGCAAAATGATCCAATACTCACTTCTGGTGCCATGTAGAATGGAGTGCCGACATAGGACGTCAGGGCCTGGGAGGAATGCACATCCGTTTCTGATACGCCAAAATCAGCGATTCTGACATGTCCACTGCTTTCCAGCAGAATGTTTTCTGGTTTGATATCCCGATGTACAATTCCCTGGTTATGAAAGGACTGCAGGCCACAAATGATCTCGGCGGTGAGGAATCTAATGGAGAGATAGAAATAGTTGATATAAAGCATTTTTTTTATGGTAACTTAAGCCAGAAAATAGGAAATCATTGATTCTAACGATCCAATTATCAGGCATAGTCATGCATACTTGCAATAACTAAATTGTGTTGAAAGAAAATATTATGATACTGGCCAGTGGCGGCTGGTGGTCAAAATTTTGAAGGGGGCAGCAAACCAACACCCCCCCCCCGACGGGAGACGGATAGGAAGGCGGCGATCCCCCACACGTGGGAGACGGATATGCAGGTGGAGATCCCCCCCCACAGTAGGTGGACGGGAAGGTGTCGATCAACCTCCCCCTCCGCGGGAGACGGATGGGAAGGAGGTGATCAGAGGCCTCCTTATCTTAGGAGGCAGATGAGGAGGATTCGGGGTAGGGCTGCTGTTCCTCGCTCCGGGGCCGTTGTTTCTCCTCCCGGGCCGAACAGGAAGTGGGTCCTAAGACCCCCTGTATGTATATAAAGAAGTAGGTGGTGCTGCCCTATATCTATACCGTCCCTAAAAAGTGAATCACACTACTCTTTAGTGTGCTGAGTGTAGATGACAAAGTGAGAAAAATGTGTATAGGTGTATATCAAGGCGAAAATCAAGCTAGGTCTTCAAAAAAACGCATCATAAACAAAACTCTATAGATGCAGTGTGCAATCAACATAAATAAAAATAATAAAAAATAAAGTGTACCACACCTATTTGTGCACTGCAAGTGCAAATTAGTTCAAGTGTAAATCAATGTAATATGATAATGAACCTTGAATTATATATAGTGAAAACTTAAAAGTCCTTAAATTAGTAAAACGTGCTAGGGCAAAGTGTCCTTGTATGCAATATTCCAAAAGTGACTTGTGCAGATATCCAAAGTGACTGGTGCATACACTTTATCACAACTCCTGTGCAAAAAGTGAGGTGACACTCGTGCTCCTCTTCGGGTCCACGCTAACCAGATCTCTGCACCCCTGCAGGGGTAAAGCACATGTAGTCAGGTCTGTCTTTGGTCTCGATATTGTGGTGTTCAAAGTGGTCACATCCTCCGTGGTGTGTCAGAACATGGGATATCCACATATGGACAATAAGAACAGGCACTCATAGTGTGAATCCGAATGGGTAAATTTATTTAAATCAAATGCTAAAAACAGTGCATTCCATATGCTCAGTTAAAAATGTAGGGGACCTATGGACTTGGTCCCATACATTTTTAACTGAGCATATGGAGTGCTCTGTTTTAAGCACTTGCAGTGCACCAATAGGTGTGGTACATATTAGTCATTGGGATTTTTTTGCACTTTATTTTTTATTTCTATTTATGTTGATTGCACCCTGCATCTATAGAATTTGGTTTATGATGCGGTTTTTTGAAGATCTATCTTGATTTTCACCTTGATGCACCTATACACATTTTTTTTACTTTGTCATCTACACTCAGCACACTAAAGAGTAGTGTGATTCACTTTTTTGGGCCGGTTTAGATATAGGGCAGCGCCACCTACCTCTTTATATACATACTACTACATACTTCACTTTGTGTTTTTTTTTTAGGGGAGGCAGCAGCCCTTTTCACTCCTAAGCGCAGAATCTTAACCAGTTATATACTCCTAAGACCCCCTGGCCAATTGGGTCTCAGGACCAGCTTCCTGATTGGCCAGGAGGAGAATCAGGAAGACAATAGCGAATATTAATTTGCTATTGTCACACAACTGGGTGGGCTCAGGGCGCAGTGCTCTGGACCCCGAGCCCACCCTTTTTGAAGCCAATTAGAGCCTTGGGCTCTAATCAGGTGCTTAAAAAAACAAAAAAAAAACACATTGAAATCCATGCATCCGGCGCCCTGCATGTAAACTAGGGGCTGAGCGCATGGACTGGGGGACGGCGCCCTGCGCCCCGTATGGATGGACCGCCACTGATAATGGCAGAATTTAGCACGATACATAGAAGTGTTTTATAGGGATATTTGACATCGTTGATAAATATTTAACAAAGATGCTTTGTGAAATCTCATGAATTTTTTTTTTTTTATGATAGTAAAAGTGTTCAGATATGATTGAATGAAATTGTACAGTCTTTCCTAAAGTGTATGTAAGGCCTAAACAGAAAGCATTCAAAAAGCTTCCACGTTCCATCCAAAACTACAAAAAAAGTTTTACATTTACAAACTAACTTTATTGTCCGGAATCAGTCTCACTAGATGCTTGCTATGATATGTCTGGTGCCTGGGACGTCTGCTCAGTGTGTGATTGTACATGTATGGACAGAGCTTTGGTAGGACAGATGTACTGAAAGTCAGACCTTCCTGCCACAATCTCGTATCTAAGACAAGCCTACACTTTGATGTCATCTATGTACAGTACTATGTTCTACCTCCATCCCTATTATGATGGTACACTATTGTCTTATCTATCTCATATCTAGAATAAGGCTACACATTGATGTGCTCTATATACAGTACTATGTTATACCCCCATTCCTATTATTTTAGTACCCCACTGCCTTACCTTATCATCTCAATAGTTAATGGTGCCCTTTTCTTTAAGAAGTTCTCCAGGTCTCCACCACTCAGGTATTCCATGACGAAGAATAAGAGATCCTGTGCAGAGGAAAGAAAGATCCAGGTTATAGAAATTATTCGCTTTTTTAATCACTATGCAGCTTTGGGTAGATTGTGAGAAAGGTAGGTGTCACAGTTGTATTCTGAGAGGATAACCATTTAACACCAACCTCTTTCACAAAATAAATATAAGATAGTCACTTACCTTTGTCTGGAAGGTACCGTATGCACGAACGCAGAATGGACTGGTACAAACTTCCTTCAGTATGCGGCTCTCCTTGAGGACTTCTTCGTAGTCTTCCCTGTTCTTAATCAGAATTTTGACAGCCAGCGGTTCATCAGTGGAGGTGTGTGATGCCAAAAACACCTGGAGGAAACAGAAGGAGAGAAATTATAGCTGAAAATTAGAGATATTCATTGCCATTTAATACTTTATTTATGGGTCCACAATAATGGTAGAATTATTATAATGGCATTTTTATCATCACAGGGTCTACAATGGTGAAACAGCTGAAATTATGGGACATTCTCTCACTCCTGGCTGAAGATAAGTCAATGAAGAATCCACCAAGAAAGGTGAGATCATCTCATTTCACTACAACTCATTCCTTCGTGAAGAAGTTGTTCTTGAAACTAAGTTTCACCACCCTGATTCCTTCTCTACGCCTAAACATTGAGATGAAATCAGCTAAATACACTACAGATGCATCAAAACAAAATATGTTTAATATAAGTCTTACAATTTGTTTTAATTAAAAAGCAGCAGCAGCAACCTGAATAGAATAGAAAAGCAACCCCCTGTCCCCCTGAAGCAGTGATCTCTCTACAGAACTTTGGCACTTCTTTCTGAAGCAGAACCCAGAGCTCTCCAATCCGCTTGGAATGTGAGCTTTGATGATTGGAGAGCTCTAGCGCTGACTCATCAGGGCCCATGCTGAACCACTGTAGAGAGACCACTGCTTTCCAAGAGGCTCTGCTCTGTAAAATGCTGGCAAACAACAGGCTTTTATACTTAGCTGCTAAAGAAAAAAATAACTATAAACACCTTTTATGTTAATGCACCTGGAATGGAATTATCTGAATAAAATGAAAGGTTTATTTTGGGCTTTAAAGTGTATGTCCAGCTCTGCAACAGCCACGCAGACAGAAATAAAAATATTTTCTTTAGTAGAGTAGAGGGAGGGGATAGCTGTCTGTGTCCTTGTTGCAGATTTTCCATCACTTCCTGCCTGGTGAAACCATTGTCAGCAGGTCAGGAAGTGAGGGGAAATCCTTTCACACTATATCTGAACATTTTAAACCAGAGAAAATATCTGACCACTTACCGTTCCATAACTCCCCTTTCCGAGAAGGCTAAAGAATCTGAAGCCATCCAATGACATTGGGATTATCTCCTTAGTGCTGGGGCACTGACTGTCAGTTTTTGTTGGCGTCTCAATGTGAATATCACTTTTTGATGGAGCATCAATGTGAACTTCACATGTTGGTGGAGTCTCCATGTGGACTTCACATGTTGGTGGAGTCTCAACGTGGACTTCACATGTTGGTGGAGTCTCAACGTGGACTTCACATGTTGGTGGAGTCTCAGCGTGGACTTCACATGTTGGTGGAGTCTCAGCGCGGACTTCACATGTTGGTGGAGTCTCAGCGTGGACTTCACATGTTGGTGGAGTCTCAGCGTGGACTTCACATGTTGGTGGAGTCTCAGCGTGGACTTCACATGTTGGTGGAGTCTCAGCGTGGACTTCACATGTTGGTAGAGTCTCAGCGTGGACTTCACATGTTGGTGGAGTCTCAGCGTGGACTTCACATGTTGGTAGAGTCTCAGCGTGGACTTCACATGTTGGTGGAGTCTCAGCGTGGACTTCACATGTTGGTGGAGTCTCAGCGTGGTCTTCAAATGTTGGTGGAGTCTCAGCGTGGACTTCACATGTTGGTCTTTGTATTTCTCCCCATCTGCTGCTGGTGAAAGAGAACCCACAATAAAGCTCCTGGTCCTCTTCTGATACTTCAGCATCCAGTTCTTTTTCGCTTTCCTCAATCATCAGCTCTGTGATCTGGTTCTGTGAAGAGAAGAAACATTATTACTGAAGAATATGTACAATGATAGCCTTTCTATTTGAAATGGTTATGCACACTCAGGTTCTGGGAGAATATAGAAGGACCAATGTGTGGTTTGTATACTTACTGTCTCCATGTTGAATGGTGGGCTTACTTCCCCAGCCTTCAGTTTCACCCAGTCTACGCCGCTAAAAAATGGGTGGCTTTGTAGATCTTTAACATGCATCTCTCTTGCGTTTGGACATTTGCATAGAAGCTGTAATAATATAAAAAAAACAAAGGTTAACATTGGTACAAAGGCAATAACTATGCCATTCTTCTTTAATAAATATTAATAAAATAGACATTTTCTGGCTGGCTACAGATGGTGTTTACTTACTTTGTCCGCTATGAGGTCCTTGAGATCTGTGTTGAAATCCTCAGGGAAACTTGGAAAATCGTTGCAGATTGAGTCTTTGAGCACCTGATCGATGTCTGAGTCAGTGCCCAAGTCGGTGGCCCAGTCGCTGTCCGAGTCGTTGTCTGAACCGGTCTCTGAGCTGGTGTCTGAAACGGTATCTGAGTTGGAGTAGGCGAATGGATATTTTCCAGTCGCCATCTCATAGACCATAACTCCCAGGGAGAAATAGTCAGCAGCAAATCCGTGTGGCATTTCCAAATGGACCTGTAGAAATATCAAAAAAAGAGTAGAATAGTCATTACTGGTTGCTTTACTGACAAGAAGAAGGGAAAAGCAAAATGATCCAATACTCACTTCTGGTGCCATGTAGAATGGAGTGCCGATATAGGACGTCAGGGCCTGGGAGGAATGCACATCCGTTTCTGATACGCCAAAATCAGCGATTCTGACATGTCCACTGCTATCCAGCAGGATGTTTTCTGGTTTGATATCCCGATGTACAATTCCTTGGTTATGAAAGGACTGCAGGCCACAAATGATCTCGGCGGTGAGGAATCTAATGGAGAGATAGAAATAGTTGATATAAAGCATTTTTTTTATGGTAACTTAAGCCAGAAAATAGGAAATCATTGATTCTAACGATCCAATTATCAGGCATAGTCATGCATACTTGCAATAACTAAATTGTGTTGAAAGAAAATATTATGATACTGGCCAGTGGCGGCTGGTGGTCAAAATTTTGAAGGGGGCAGCAAACCAACACCCCCCCTGACGGGAGACGGATAGGAAGGCGGCGATCCCCCACACGTGGGAGACGGATATGCAGGTGGAGATCCCCCCCCACATTAGGTGGACGGGAAGGTGTCGATCAACCTCCCCCTCCGCGGGAGACGGATGGGAAGGAGGTGATCAGAGGCCTCCTTATCTTAGGAGGCAGATGAGGAGGATTCGGGGTAGGGCTGCTGTTCCTCGCTCCGGGGCCGTTGTTTCTCCTCCCGGGCCGAACAGGAAGTGGGTCCTGTATATAAGTGGGAAGTGGGTCCTGTATATAAAGAAGTAGGTGGCGCTGCCCTATATCTATACCGTCCCTAAAAAGTGAATCACACTACTCTTTAGTGTGCTGAGTGTAGATGACAAAGTGAGAAAAATGTGTAAAGGTGTATATCAAGGCGAAAATCAAGCTAGGTCTTCAAAAAAACGCATCATAAACAAAACTCTATAGATGCAGTGTGCAATCAACATAAATAAAAATAATAAAAAATAAAGTGTACCACACCTATTTGTGCACTGCAAGTGCAAATTAGTTCAAGTGTAAACCAATGTAATATGATAATGAACCTTGAATTATATATAGTGAAAACTTAAAAGTCCTTAAATTAGTAAAACGTGCTAATGCAAAGTGTCCTTGTATGCAATATTCCAAAAGTGACTTGTGCAGATATCCAAAGTGACTGGTGCATACACTTTATCACAACTCCTGTGCAAAAAGTGAGGTGACACTCGTGCTCCTCTTCGGGTCCACGCTAACCAGATCTCTGCACCCCTGCAGGGGTAAAGCACATGTAGTCAGGTCTGTCTTTGGTCTCGATATCCTGGTGTTCAAAGTGGTCACATCCTCCATGGTGTGTCAGAACGTGGGATATCCACATATGGACAATAAGAACAGGCACTCATAGTGTGAATCCGAATGGGTAAATTTATTTAAAACGAATGCTAAAAACAGTGCATTCCATATGCTCAGTTAAAAATGTATGGGACCTATGGACTTGGTCCCATACATTTTTAACTGAGCATATGGAGTTCTCTGTTCTAAGCACTTGCAGTGCACCAATAGGTGTGGTACATATTAGTCATTGGGATTTTTTTGCACTTTATTTTTTATTTCTATTTATGTTGATTACACACTGCATCTATAGAATTTGGTTTATGATGCGGTTTTTTGAAGATCTATCTTGATTTTCGCCTTGATGCACCTATACACATTTTTTTTACTTTGTCATCTACACTCAGCACACTAAAGAGTAGTGTGATTCACTTTTTTGGGCTGGTTTAGATATAGGGCAGCGCCACCTACCTCTTTATATACATACTACTACATACTTCACTTTGTGTTTTTTTTTTTAGGGGAGGCAGCAGCCCTTTTCACTCCTAAGCGCAGAATCTTAACCAATTATATACTCCTAAGACCCCCTGGCCAATTGGGACTCAAGACCAGCTTCCTGATTGGCCAGGAGGAGAATCAGGAAGACAATAGCGAATATTAATTTGCTATTGTCACACAACTGGGTGGGCTCAGGGCGCAGTGCTCTGGACCCCGAGCCCACCCCTTTTGAAGCCAATTAGAGCCTTGGGCTCTAATCAGGTGCTTTAAAAAAACAAAACACATTGAAATCCATGCATCCGGCGCCCTGCATGTAAATTAGGGGCTGAGCACATGGATTGGGGGATGGCGCCCTGCGCCCTGTATGGATGGACCGCCACTGATAATGGCAGAATTTAGCACGATACATAGAAGTGTTTTATAGGGATATTTGACATCGCTGATAAATATTTAACAAATATGCTTTGTGAAATCTCATGATTTTTTTTTTTTTTTATGATAGTAAAAGTGTTCAAATCTGATTGAATGAAATTGTACAGTCTTTCCTAAAGTGTATGTAAGGCCTAAACAGAAAGCATTCAAAAAGCTTCCACGTTCCATCCAAAACTACAAAAAAAGTTTAACATTTACAAACTAACTTTATTGTCTGGAATCAGTCTCACTAGATGCTTGCTATGATATGTCTGGTGCCTGGGACGTCTGCTCAGTGTGTGATTGTACATGTATGGACAGAGCTTTGGTAGGACAGATGTACTGAACGTCAGACCTTCCTGCCACAATCTCGTATCTAAGACAAGCCTACACTTTGATGTCATCTATGTACAGTACTATGTTCTACCTCCATCCCTATTATGATGGTACACTATTGTCTTATCTATCTCATATCTAGAATAAGGCTACACATTGATGTGCTCTATATACAGTACTATGTTATACCCCCATTCCTATTATTTTAGTACCCCACTGCCTTACCTTATCATCTCAATAGTTAATGGTGCCCTTTTCTTTAAGAAGTTCTCCAGGTCTCCACCACTCAGGTATTCCATGACGAAGAATAAGAGATCCTGTGCAGAGGAAAGAAAGATCCAGGTTATAGAAATGATTCGCTATTTTAATCACTATGCAGCTTTGAGTAGATTGTGAGAAAGGTAGGTGTCACAGTTGTATTCTGAGAGGATAACCATTTAACACCAACCTCTTTCACAAAATAAATATAAGATAGTCACTTACCTTTGTCTGGAAGGTACCGTATGCACGAACGCAGAATGGACTGGTACAAACTTCCTTCAGTATGCGGCTCTCCTTGAGGACTTCTTCGTAGTCTTCCCTGTTCTTAATCAGAATTTTGACAGCCAGCGGTTCATCAGTGGAGGTGTGTGATGCCAAAAACACCTGGAGGAAACAGAAGGAGAGAAATTATAGCTGAAAATTAGAGATATTCATTGCCATTTAATACTTTATTTATGGGTCCACAATAATGGTAGAATTATTATAATGGCATTTTTATCATCACAGGGTCTACAATGGTGAAACAGCTGAAATTATGGGACATTCTCTGACTCCTGGCTGAAGATAAGTCAATGAAGAATCCACCAAGAAAGGTGAGATCATCTCATTTCACTACAACTCCTTCCTTCGTGAAGAAGTTGTTCTTGAAACTAGGTTTCACTACCCTGATTCCTTCTCTAAGCCTAATTAAACATTGAGATGAAATCAGCTAAATACACTACAGATGCATCAAAACAAAATATGTTTAATATAAGTCTTACAATTTGTTTTAATTAAAAAGCAGCAGCAGCAACCTGAATAGAATAGAAAAGCCTGCCCCCTGTCCCCCTGAAGAAGTGATCTCTCTACAGAACTTTGGCACTTCTTTCTGAAGCAGAACCCAGAGCTCTCCAATCCGCTTGGAATGTGAGCTTTGATGATTGGAGAGCTCTAGCGCTGACTCATCAGGGCCCATGCTGAACCACTGTAGAGAGACCACTGCTTTCCAAGAGGCTCTGCTCTGTAAAATGCTGGCAAACAACAGGCTTTTATACTTAGCTGCTAAAGAAAAAAATAACTATAAACACCTTTTATGTTAATGCACCTGGAATGGAATTATCTGAATAAAATGAAAGGTTTATTTTGGGCTTTAAAGTGTATGTCCAGCTCTGCAACAGCCACGCAGACAGAAATAAAAATATTTTCTTTAGTAGAGTAGAGGGAGGGGATAGCTGTCTGTGTCCTTGTTGCAGATTTTCCATCACTTCCTGCCTGGTGAAACCATTGTCAGCAGGTCAGGAAGTGAGGGGAAATCCTTTCACACTATATCTGAACATTTTAAACCAGAGAAAATATCTGACCACTTACCATTCCATAACTCCCCTTTCCGAGAAGGCTAAAGAATCTGAAGCCATCCAATGACATTGGGATTATCTCCTTAGTGCTGGGGCACTGACTGTCAGTTTTTGTTGGCGTCTCAATGTGAATATCACTTTTTGATGGAGCATCAATGTGAACTTCACATGTTGGTGGAGTCTCCATGTGGACTTCACATGTTGGTGGAGTCTCAACGTGGACTTCACATGTTGGTGGAGTCTCAACGTGGACTTCACATGTTGGTGGAGTCTCAGCGTGGACTTCACATGTTGGTGGAGTCTCAGCGTGGACTTCACATGTTGGTGGAGTCTCAGCGTGTACTTCACATGTTGGTGGAGTCTCAGCGTGGACTTCACATGTTGGTGGAGTCTCAGCGTGGACTTCACATGTTGGTGGAGTCTCAGCGTGGACGTCACATGTTGGTGGAGTCTCAGCGTGGACTTCACATGTTGGTAGAGTCTCAGCGTGGACTTCACATGTTGGTGGAGTCTCAGCGTGGACTTCACATGTTGGTAGAGTCTCAGCGTGGACTTCACATGTTGGTGGAGTCTCAGCGTGGACTTCACATGTTGGTGGAGTCTCAGCGTGGTCTTCAAATGTTGGTGGAGTCTCAGCGTGGACTTCACATGTTGGTCTTTGTATTTCTCCCCATCTGCTGCTGGTGAAAGAGAACCCACAATAAAGCTCCTGGTCCTCTTCTGATACTTCAGCATCCAGTTCTTTTTCGCTTTCCTCAATCATCAGCTCTGTGATCTGGTTCTGTGAAGAGAAGAAACATTATTACTGAAGAATATGTACAATGATAGCCTTTCTATTTGAAATGGTTATGCACACTCAGGTTCTGGGAGAATATAGAAGGACCAATGTGTGGTTTGTATACTTACTGTCTCCATGTTGAATGGTGGGCTTACTTCCCCAGCCTTCAGTTTCACCCAGTCTACGCCGCTAAAAAATGGGTGGCTTTGTAGATCTTTAACATGCATCTCTCTTGCGTTTGGACATTTGCATAGAAGCTGTAATAATATAAAAAAAACAAAGGTTAACATTGGTACAAAGGCAATAACTATGCCATTCTTCTTTAATAAATATTAATAAAATAGACATTTTCTGGCTGGCTACAGATGGTGTTTACTTACTTTGTCCGCTATGAGGTCCTTGAGATCTGTGTTGAAATCCTCAGGGAAACTTGGAAAATCGTTGCAGATTGAGTCTTTGAGCACCTGATCGATGTCTGAGTCAGTGCCCAAGTCGGTGGCCCAGTCGCTGTCCGAGTCGTTGTCTGAACCGGTCTCTGAGCTGGTGTCTGAAACGGTATCTGAGTTGGAGTAGGCGAATGGATATTTTCCAGTCGCCATCTCATAGACCATAACTCCCAGGGAGAAATAGTCAGCAGCAAATCCGTGTGGCATTTCCAAATGGACCTGTAGAAATATCAAAAAAAGAGTAGAATAGTCATTACTGGTTGCTTTACTGACAAGAAGAAGGGAAAAGCAAAATGATCCAATACTCACTTCTGGTGCCATGTAGAATGGAGTGCCGATATAGGACGTCAGGGCCTGGGAGGAATGCACATCCGTTTCTGATACGCCAAAATCAGCGATTCTGACATGTCCACTGCTATCCAGCAGGATGTTTTCTGGTTTGATATCCCGATGTACAATTCCTTGGTTATGAAAGGACTGCAGGCCACAAATGATCTCGGCGGTGAGGAATCTAATGGAGAGATAGAAATAGTTGATATAAAGCATTTTTTTTATGGTAACTTAAGCCAAAAAATAGGAAATCATTGATTCTAACGATCCAATTATCAGGCATAGTCATGCATACTTGCAATAACTAAATTGTGTTGAAAGAAAATATTATGATACTGGCCAGTGGCGGCTGGTGGTCAAAATTTTGAAGGGGGCAGCAAACCAACACCCCCCCCGACGGGAGACGGATAGGAAGGCGGCGATCCCCCACACGTGGGAGACGGATATGCAGGTGGAGATCCCCCCCCACATTAGGTGGACGGGAAGGTGTCGATCAACCTCCCCCTCCGCGGGAGACGGATGGGAAGGAGGTGATCAGAGGCCTCCTTATCTTAGGAGGCAGATGAGGAGGATTCGGGGTAGGGCTGCTGTTCCTCGCTCCGGGGCCGTTGTTTCTCCTCCCGGGCCGAACAGGAAGTGGGTCCTGTATATAAGTGGGAAGTGGGTCCTGTATATAAAGAAGTAGGTGGCGCTGCCCTATATCTATACCGTCCCTAAAAAGTGAATCACACTACTCTTTAGTGTGCTGAGTGTAGATGACAAAGTGAGAAAAATGTGTAAAGGTGTATATCAAGGCAAAAATCAAGCTAGGTCTTCAAAAAAACGCATCATAAACAAAACTCTATAGATGCAGTGTGCAATCAACATAAATAAAAATAATAAAAAATAAAGTGTGCCACACCTATTTGTGCACTGCAAGTGCAAATTAGTTCAAGTGTAAACCAATGTAATATGATAATGAACCTTGAATTATATATAGTGAAAACTTAAAAGTCCTTAAATTAGTAAAACGTGCTAATGCAAAGTGTCCTTGTATGCAATATTCCAAAAGTGACTTGTGCAGATATCCAAAGTGACTGGTGCATACACTTTATCACAACTCCTGTGCAAAAAGTGAGGTGACACTCGTGCTCCTCTTCGGGTCCACGCTAACCAGATCTCTGCACCCCTGCAGGGGTAAAGCACATGTAGTCAGGTCTGTCTTTGGTCTCGATATCCTGGTGTTCAAAGTGGTCACATCCTCCATGGTGTGTCAGAACGTGGGATATCCACATATGGACAATAAGAACAGGCACTCATAGTGTGAATCCGAATGGGTAAATTTATTTAAAACGAATGCTAAAAACAGTGCATTCCATATGCTCAGTTAAAAATGTATGGGACCTATGGACTTGGTCCCATACATTTTTAACTGAGCATATGGAGTTCTCTGTTCTAAGCACTTGCAGTGCACCAATAGGTGTGGTACATATTAGTCATTGGGATTTTTTTGCACTTTATTTTTTATTTCTATTTATGTTGATTACACACTGCATCTATAGAATTTGGTTTATGATGCGGTTTTTTGAAGATCTATCTTGATTTTCGCCTTGATGCACCTATACACATTTTTTTTACTTTGTCATCTACACTCAGCACACTAAAGAGTAGTGTGATTCACTTTTTTGGGCTGGTTTAGATATAGGGCAGCGCCACCTACCTCTTTATATACATACTACTACATACTTCACTTTGTGTTTTTTTTTTTAGGGGAGGCAGCAGCCCTTTTCACTCCTAAGCGCAGAATCTTAACCAATTATATACTCCTAAGACCCCCTGGCCAATTGGGACTCAAGACCAGCTTCCTGATTGGCCAGGAGGAGAATCAGGAAGACAATAGCGAATATTAATTTGCTATTGTCACACAACTGGGTGGGCTCAGGGCGCAGTGCTCTGGACCCCGAGCCCACCCCTTTTGAAGCCAATTAGAGCCTTGGGCTCTAATCAGGTGCTTTAAAAAAACAAAACACATTGAAATCCATGCATCCGGCGCCCTGCATGTAAATTAGGGGCTGAGCACATGGATTGGGGGATGGCGCCCTGCGCCCTGTATGGATGGACCGCCACTGATAATGGCAGAATTTAGCACGATACATAGAAGTGTTTTATAGGGATATTTGACATCGCTGATAAATATTTAACAAATATGCTTTGTGAAATCTCATGATTTTTTTTTTTTTTTATGATAGTAAAAGTGTTCAAATCTGATTGAATGAAATTGTACAGTCTTTCCTAAAGTGTATGTAAGGCCTAAACAGAAAGCATTCAAAAAGCTTCCACGTTCCATCCAAAACTACAAAAAAAGTTTAACATTTACAAACTAACTTTATTGTCTGGAATCAGTCTCACTAGATGCTTGCTATGATATGTCTGGTGCCTGGGACGTCTGCTCAGTGTGTGATTGTACATGTATGGACAGAGCTTTGGTAGGACAGATGTACTGAACGTCAGACCTTCCTGCCACAATCTCGTATCTAAGACAAGCCTACACTTTGATGTCATCTATGTACAGTACTATGTTCTACCTCCATCCCTATTATGATGGTACACTATTGTCTTATCTATCTCATATCTAGAATAAGGCTACACATTGATGTGCTCTATATACAGTACTATGTTATTCCCCCATTCCTATTATTTTAGTACCCCACTGCCTTACCTTATCATCTCAATAGTTAATGGTGCCCTTTTCTTTAAGAAGTTCTCCAGGTCTCCACCACTCAGGTATTCCATGACGAAGAATAAGAGATCCTGTGCAGAGGAAAGAAAGATCCAGGTTATAGAAATGATTCGCTATTTTAATCACTATGCAGCTTTGAGTAGATTGTGAGAAAGGTAGGTGTCACAGTTGTATTCTGAGAGGATAACCATTTAACACCAACCTCTTTCACAAAATAAATATAAGATAGTCACTTACCTTTGTCTGGAAGGTACCGTATGCACGAACGCAGAATGGACTGGTACAAACTTCCTTCAGTATGCGGCTCTCCTTGAGGACTTCTTCGTAGTCTTCCCTGTTCTTAATCAGGATTTTGACAGCCAGCGGTTCATCAGTGGAGGTGTGTGATGCCAAAAACACCTGGAGGAAACAGAAGGAGAGAAATTATAGCTGAAAATTAGAGATATTCATTGCCATTTAATACTTTATTTATGGGTCCACAATAATGGTAGAATTATTATAATGGCATTTTTATCATCACAGGGTCTACAATGGTGAAACAGCTGAAATTATGGGACATTCTCTGACTCCTGGCTGAAGATAAGTCAATGAAGAATCCACCAAGAAAGGTGAGATCATCTCATTTCACTACAACTCCTTCCTTCGTGAAGAAGTTGTTCTTGAAACTAAGTTTCACTACCCTGATTCCTTCTCTAAGCCTAATTAAACATTGAGATGAAATCAGCTAAATACACTACAGATGCATCAAAACAAAATATGTTTAATATAAGTCTTACAATTTGTTTTAATTAAAAAGCAGCAGCAGCAACCTGAATAGAATAGAAAAGCCTGCCCCCTGTCCCCCTGAAGAAGTGATCTCTCTACAGAACTTTGGCACTTCTTTCTGAAGCAGAACCCAGAGCTCTCCAATCCGCTTGGAATGTGAGCTTTGATGATTGGAGAGCTCTAGCGCTGACTCATCAGGGCCCATGCTGAACCACTGTAGAGAGACCACTGCTTTCCAAGAGGCTCTGCTCTGTAAAATGCTGGCAAACAACAGGCTTTTATACTTAGCTGCTAAAGAAAAAAATAACTATAAACACCTTTTATGTTAATGCACCTGGAATGGAATTATCTGAATAAAATGAAAGGTTTATTTTGGGCTTTAAAGTGTATGTCCAGCTCTGCAACAGCCACGCAGACAGAAATAAAAATATTTTCTTTAGTAGAGTAGAGGGAGGGGATAGCTGTCTGTGTCCTTGTTGCAGATTTTCCATCACTTCCTGCCTGGTGAAACCATTGTCAGCAGGTCAGGAAGTGAGGGGAAATCCTTTCACACTATATCTGAACATTTTAAACCAGAGAAAATATCTGACCACTTACCATTCCATAACTCCCCTTTCCGAGAAGGCTAAAGAATCTGAAGCCATCCAATGACATTGGGATTATCTCCTTAGTGCTGGGGCACTGACTGTCAGTTTTTGTTGGCGTCTCAATGTGAATATCACTTTTTGATGGAGCATCAATGTGAACTTCACATGTTGGTGGAGTCTCCATGTGGACTTCACATGTTGGTGGAGTCTCAACGTGGACTTCACATGTTGGTGGAGTCTCAACGTGGACTTCACATGTTGGTGGAGTCTCAGCGTGGACTTCACATGTTGGTGGAGTCTCAGCGTGGACTTCACATGTTGGTGGAGTCTCAGCGTGTACTTCACATGTTGGTGGAGTCTCAGCGTGGACTTCACATGTTGGTGGAGTCTCAGCGTGGACTTCACATGTTGGTGGAGTCTCAGCGTGGACGTCACATGTTGGTGGAGTCTCAGCGTGGACTTCACATGTTGGTAGAGTCTCAGCGTGGACTTCACATGTTGGTGGAGTCTCAGCGTGGACTTCACATGTTGGTAGAGTCTCAGCATGGACTTCACATGTTGGTGGAGTCTCAGCGTGGACTTCACATGTTGGTGGAGTCTCAGCGTGGTCTTCAAATGTTGGTGGAGTCTCAGCGTGGACTTCACATGTTGGTCTTTGTATTTCTCCCCATCTGCTGCTGGTGAAAGAGAACCCACAATAAAGCTCCTGGTCCTCTTCTGATACTTCAGCATCCAGTTCTTTTTCGCTTTCCTCAATCATCAGCTCTGTGATCTGGTTCTGTGAAGAGAAGAAACATTATTACTGAAGAATATGTACAATGATAGCCTTTCTATTTGAAATGGTTATGCACACTCAGGTTCTGGGAGAATATAGAAGGACCAATGTGTGGTTTGTATACTTACTGTCTCCATGTTGAATGGTGGGCTTACTTCCCCAGCCTTCAGTTTCACCCAGTCTACGCCGCTAAAAAATGGGTGGCTTTGTAGATCTTTAACATGCATCTCTCTTGCGTTTGGACATTTGCATAGAAGCTGTAATAATATAAAAAAAACAAAGGTTAACATTGGTACAAAGGCAATAACTATGCCATTCTTCTTTAATAAATATTAATAAAATAGACATTTTCTGGCTGGCTACAGATGGTGTTTACTTACTTTGTCCGCTATGAGGTCCTTGAGATCTGTGTTGAAATCCTCAGGGAAACTTGGAAAATCGTTGCAGATTGAGTCTTTGAGCACCTGATCGATGTCTGAGTCAGTGCCCAAGTCGGTGGCCCAGTCGCTGTCCGAGTCGTTGTCTGAACCGGTCTCTGAGCTGGTGTCTGAAACGGTATCTGAGTTGGAGTAGGCGAATGGATATTTTCCAGTCGCCATCTCATAGACCATAACTCCCAGGGAGAAATAGTCAGCAGCAAATCCGTGTGGCATTTCCAAATGGACCTGTAGAAATATCAAAAAAAGAGTAGAATAGTCATTACTGGTTGCTTTACTGACAAGAAGAAGGGAAAAGCAAAATGATCCAATACTCACTTCTGGTGCCATGTAGAATGGAGTGCCGATATAGGACGTCAGGGCCTGGGAGGAATGCACATCCGTTTCTGATACGCCAAAATCAGCGATTCTGACATGTCCACTGCTATCCAGCAGGATGTTTTCTGGTTTGATATCCCGATGTACAATTCCTTGGTTATGAAAGGACTGCAGGCCACAAATGATCTCGGCGGTGAGGAATCTAATGGAGAGATAGAAATAGTTGATATAAAGCATTTTTTTTATGGTAACTTAAGCCAAAAAATAGGAAATCATTGATTCTAACGATCCAATTATCAGGCATAGTCATGCATACTTGCAATAACTAAATTGTGTTGAAAGAAAATATTATGATACTGGCCAGTGGCGGCTGGTGGTCAAAATTTTGAAGGGGGCAGCAAACCAACACCCCCCCCCCGACGGGAGACGGATAGGAAGGCGGCGATCCCCCACACGTGGGAGACGGATATGCAGGTGGAGATCCCCCCCCACATTAGGTGGACGGGAAGGTGTCGATCAACCTCCCCCTCCGCGGGAGACGGATGGGAAGGAGGTGATCAGAGGCCTCCTTATCTTAGGAGGCAGATGAGGAGGATTCGGGGTAGGGCTGCTGTTCCTCGCTCCGGGGCCGTTGTTTCTCCTCCCGGGCCGAACAGGAAGTGGGTCCTGTATATAAGTGGGAAGTGGGTCCTGTATATAAAGAAGTAGGTGGCGCTGCCCTATATCTATACCGTCCCTAAAAAGTGAATCACACTACTCTTTAGTGTGCTGAGTGTAGATGACAAAGTGAGAAAAATGTGTAAAGGTGTATATCAAGGCGAAAATCAAGCTAGGTCTTCAAAAAAACGCATCATAAACAAAACTCTATAGATGCAGTGTGCAATCAACATAAATAAAAATAATAAAAAATAAAGTGTACCACACCTATTTGTGCACTGCAAGTGCAAATTAGTTCAAGTGTAAACCAATGTAATATGATAATGAACCTTGAATTATATATAGTGAAAACTTAAAAGTCCTTAAATTAGTAAAACGTGCTAATGCAAAGTGTCCTTGTATGCAATATTCCAAAAGTGACTTGTGCAGATATCCAAAGTGACTGGTGCATACACTTTATCACAACTCCTGTGCAAAAAGTGAGGTGACACTCGTGCTCCTCTTCGGGTCCACGCTAACCAGATCTCTGCACCCCTGCAGGGGTAAAGCACATGTAGTCAGGTCTGTCTTTGGTCTCGATATCCTGGTGTTCAAAGTGGTCACATCCTCCATGGTGTGTCAGAACGTGGGATATCCACATATGGACAATAAGAACAGGCACTCATAGTGTGAATCCGAATGGGTAAATTTATTTAAAACGAATGCTAAAAACAGTGCATTCCATATGCTCAGTTAAAAATGTATGGGACCTATGGACTTGGTCCCATACATTTTTAACTGAGCATATGGAGTTCTCTGTTCTAAGCACTTGCAGTGCACCAATAGGTGTGGTACATATTAGTCATTGGGATTTTTTTGCACTTTATTTTTTATTTCTATTTATGTTGATTACACACTGCATCTATAGAATTTGGTTTATGATGCGGTTTTTTGAAGATCTATCTTGATTTTCGCCTTGATGCACCTATACACATTTTTTTTACTTTGTCATCTACACTCAGCACACTAAAGAGTAGTGTGATTCACTTTTTTGGGCTGGTTTAGATATAGGGCAGCGCCACCTACCTCTTTATATACATACTACTACATACTTCACTTTGTGTTTTTTTTTTTAGGGGAGGCAGCAGCCCTTTTCACTCCTAAGCGCAGAATCTTAACCAATTATATACTCCTAAGACCCCCTGGCCAATTGGGACTCAAGACCAGCTTCCTGATTGGCCAGGAGGAGAATCAGGAAGACAATAGCGAATATTAATTTGCTATTGTCACACAACTGGGTGGGCTCAGGGCGCAGTGCTCTGGACCCCGAGCCCACCCCTTTTGAAGCCAATTAGAGCCTTGGGCTCTAATCAGGTGCTTTAAAAAAACAAAACACATTGAAATCCATGCATCCGGCGCCCTGCATGTAAATTAGGGGCTGAGCACATGGATTGGGGGATGGCGCCCTGCGCCCTGTATGGATGGACCGCCACTGATAATGGCAGAATTTAGCACGATACATAGAAGTGTTTTATAGGGATATTTGACATCGCTGATAAATATTTAACAAATATGCTTTGTGAAATCTCATGATTTTTTTTTTTTTTATGATAGTAAAAGTGTTCAAATCTGATTGAATGAAATTGTACAGTCTTTCCTAAAGTGTATGTAAGGCCTAAACAGAAAGCATTCAAAAAGCTTCCACGTTCCATCCAAAACTACAAAAAAAGTTTAACATTTACAAACTAACTTTATTGTCTGGAATCAGTCTCACTAGATGCTTGCTATGATATGTCTGGTGCCTGGGACGTCTGCTCAGTGTGTGATTGTACATGTATGGACAGAGCTTTGGTAGGACAGATGTACTGAACGTCAGACCTTCCTGCCACAATCTCGTATCTAAGACAAGCCTACACTTTGATGTCATCTATGTACAGTACTATGTTCTACCTCCATCCCTATTATGATGGTACACTATTGTCTTATCTATCTCATATCTAGAATAAGGCTACACATTGATGTGCTCTATATACAGTACTATGTTATTCCCCCATTCCTATTATTTTAGTACCCCACTGCCTTACCTTATCATTTCAATAGTTAATGGTGCCCTTTTCTTTAAGAAGTTCTCCAGGTCTCCACCACTCAGGTATTCCATGACGAAGAATAAGAGATCCTGTGCAGAGGAAAGAAAGATCCAGGTTATAGAAATGATTCGCTATTTTAATCACTATGCAGCTTTGAGTAGATTGTGAGAAAGGTAGGTGTCACAGTTGTATTCTGAGAGGATAACCATTTAACACCAACCTCTTTCACAAAATAAATATAAGATAGTCACTTACCTTTGTCTGGAAGGTACCGTATGCACGAACGCAGAATGGACTGGTACAAACTTCCTTCAGTATGCGGCTCTCCTTGAGGACTTCTTCGTAGTCTTCCCTGTTCTTAATCAGAATTTTGACAGCCAGCGGTTCATCAGTGGAGGTGTGTGATGCCAAAAACACCTGGAGGAAACAGAAGGAGAGAAATTATAGCTGAAAATTAGAGATATTCATTGCCATTTAATACTTTATTTATGGGTCCACAATAATGGTAGAATTATTATAATGGCATTTTTATCATCACAGGGTCTACAATGGTGAAACAGCTGAAATTATGGGACATTCTCTGACTCCTGGCTGAAGATAAGTCAATGAAGAATCCACCAAGAAAGGTGAGATCATCTCATTTCACTACAACTCCTTCCTTCGTGAAGAAGTTGTTCTTGAAACTAAGTTTCACTACCCTGATTCCTTCTCTAAGCCTAATTAAACATTGAGATGAAATCAGCTAAATACACTACAGATGCATCAAAACAAAATATGTTTAATATAAGTCTTACAATTTGTTTTAATTAAAAAGCAGCAGCAGCAACCTGAATAGAATAGAAAAGCCTGCCCCCTGTCCCCCTGAAGCAGTGATCTCTCTACAGAACTTTGGCACGTCTTTCTGAAGCAGAACCCAGAGCTCTCCAATCCGCTTGGAATGTGAGCTTTGATGATTGGAGAGCTCTAGCGCTGACTCATCAGGGGCCATGCTGAACCACTGTAGAGAGACCACTGCTTTCCAAGAGGCTCTGCTCTGTAAAATGCTGGCAAACAACAGGCTTTTAAAAAAGAGGAGGGGAGGTTTGGGACTTTAAATGAGGCGCGGGTGAGCACCTCCATCCCTAAATTGAATCTAATCGAGAGGGAAATGGGACTTTAAATGAAGCGGCTGGACTGCGGAGGTGATGATATAAATATACAATTTTATTTATAACAAGGTAAATATGGTAATTTTCATATATACATAAAAGCACAAGGTATAGACATAGTGATACACAGTATATAAATATAGACATAAAAAGATAAATTCATGAGGTTAATGAATAGTATATGGACAGCAATCTGGCCTTAAAATGCTAGACACAGCATGCCCGGCACCTGTGTTAATAATCACATAAAAGGAATCTACAAATGTTGGGTTCATGTTATAACATCGTCAAAGCGTAGTATGTGTCTCTGCAGCATCCAATAGCTCTACGCGTTTCGTGGAATTGTCTCCACTCGTCAGGAGCAGATGCAACAGGTTCCTGTAGATTAAATGGTTATGGTGAAACCACGTTGTATAAGAGTAAAGAATGTTAAACAACATTCTTTACTCTTATACAACGTGGTTTCACCATAACCATTTAATCTACAGGAACCTGTTGCATCTGCTCCTGACGAGTGGAGACAATTCCACGAAACGCGTAGAGCTATTGGATGCTGCAGAGACACATACTACGCTTTGACGATGTTATAACATGAACCCAACATTTGTAGATTCCTTTTATGTGATTATTAACACAGGTGCCGGGCATGCTGTGTCTAGCATTTTAAGGCCAGATTGCTGTCCATATACTATTCATTAACCTCATGAATTTATCTTTTTATGTCTATATTTATATACTGTGTATCACTATGTCTATACCTTGTGCTTTTATGTATATATGAAAATTACCATATTTACCTTGTTATAAATAAAATTGTATATTTATATCATCACCTCCGCAGTCCAGCCGCTTCATTTAAAAAAAACAACAGGCTTTTATACTTAGCTGCTAAAGAAAAAAATAGCTATAAACACCTTTTATGTTAATGCACCTGGAATGGAATTATCTAAATAAAATAAAAGGTTTATTTTGGGCTTTAAAGTGTATGTCCAGCTCTGCAACAGCCACACAGACAGAAATAAAAATATTTTCTTTAGTAGAGTAGAGGGAGGGGATAGATATCTGTGTCCTTGTTGCAGATTTTCCATCACTTCCTGCCTGGTGAAACCATTGTCAGCAGGTCAGGAAGTGAGGGGGAAATCCTTTCACACTATATCTGAACATTTTAAACCAGAGAAAATATCTGACCACTTACCATTCCATAACTCCCCTTTCCGAGAAGGCTAAAGAATCTGAAGCCATCCAATGACATTGGGATTATCTCCTTAGTGCTGGGGCACTGACTGTCACTTTTTGTTGGCGTCTCAATGTGAATATCACTTTTAGGTGGAGCCTCAATGTGAACTTCACATGTTGGTGGAGTCTCAACGTGGACTTCACATGTTGGTGGAGTCTCAGTGTGGACTTCACATGTTGGTGGAGTCTCAGCGTGGACTTCACATGTTGGTGGAGTCTCAGCGTGGACTTCACATGTTGGTGGAGTCTCAACGTGGACTTCACATGTTGGTGGAGTCTCAGCGTGGACTTCACATGTTGGTGGAGTCTCAGCGTGGACTTCACATGTTGGTGGAGTCTCAGCGTGGACTTCACATGTTGGTGGAGTCTCAGCGTGGACTTCACATGTTGGTGGAGTCTCAATGTGAACTTCACATGTTGGTGGAGTCTCCATGTGGACTTCACATGGTGGAGTCTCCATGTGGACTTCACATGTTGGTGGAGTCTCAACGTGGACTTCACATGTTGGTGGAGTCTCAACGTGGACTTCACATGTTGGTGGAGTCTCAGCGTGGACTTCACATGTTGGTGGAGTCTCAGCGTGGACTTCACTTTTTGGTGGAGTCTCAGCGTGGACTTCACTTGTTGGTGGAGTCTCAGCATGGACTTCACTTGTTGGTGGAGTCTCAGTGTGGACTTCACATGTTGGTGGAGTCTCAGCGTGGACTTCACATGTTGGTGGAGTCTCAGCGTGGACTTCACATGTTGGTGGAGTCTCAGCGTGGACTTCACATGTTGGTTGAGTCTCAACGTGGTCTTCACATGTTGGTGGAGTCTCAATGTGGACTTCACTTGTTGGTGGCATCTCGATGTGGATTTCACGTTGGGTCTCGCTCACTAAGGCAGGCCTGCCGTGTGAGCTGCATCTGCGGTAAATACCGCGTACATCTGCAATAAAAAAAAATTGGATTTAAAACCTTCATCTACATTTGATACATTTTTCTTTGTAGAACATACAATTATAGGAAGTAAAGGTCAAAACTCCATTGCCAGGGACAATTAATAAACCCACCATGACAGGGACTACTATTTTTCTTCTTCTTATAAAAATGCCGGTTGGCAAGTATCCCGGCCCACTAGATGTTATACTTTGTACAAGTCAGTGAGTCAAGAAGCAGCCAACAAGTATTTTGAGTGGTGTGATAATTTAGAGTTAAATTAGAAGGCAGGTCACAAATTAAGTTGCGAAGCTGCATCAGGAAGTAGTTGTGTCACCTGCCTGGCTGTGCATTGTGGCAGGGGTTGGTAAATCATCAGACCAGCTAAGAAAAATGACAAATGTGTTTTAAAAGAAAAGGAAAGGCTTTATTAACTTATAATATTGCTCAGAAAGTGTGTATGTTATCCCTAAGATCAGACAGGAGATGGGTCACAGTAACTGTTTAAATGCAGTGTGATGTGGAGTTTGGCTTCAATGTGTTGGTGTATCTAAATCTGAAAGTATATCTAACACTCCCCTCCCCCTAGACTGACAGTGCTGCTGTCTGCTGTGCCCCTGTGCTCCTTTTTCCAGACTGGAGGCACTCTAGTACAGGAGATATATCACTGGCCAGATCACCAGGTAAAAACAGTAGGAAGAAGGCTAAAAAAACGAATGCAGCTGCATTACATCACATTATTGGTTATGGGTGTAATACCGCTTTAATTATTTTTAAAGATTGCATTGTATGTGGGGTTTCTTTTATGGCCAAGATGCATGTTACTGGTGGCTGGTTGGCTCCACCATCTTGTTGGTTGGCACTGAGGTCTTCAGCCCACCCCGTAGTAAGGGGCATGCAATGCTTGTTAAAAAATAAAGAGAGAGGTGGGGGTGAGTGGAGGGATTGAGACTTGGCTCCCTGTATACAGCTCTGATCGATGATACCCGGGACTCCAATGACACCCAACATCAGGAATTGAGTGTAATTCTCAGCGCCATATCACACACAGACTGTCATCAGTGAGGATATAGAAATCATGGAAGACACAAATATCCACCAGTGAGAGTCCAGTTACTGAGCCACCTAACTGACAACCCCCCCCTCCCCCACTGACAGTGACTGTTGATGTTCCGTGGAAGAGGCTTTCATTGTTAGAAATGAACAGAGACATCATTCTACAGTCCAAGGAGACCGGAGAGCTGCTAACAGTTCTAAACCTGTCCAAATGAAAAGGGATCTGCAGGAATTAGACTGCAGGGTTGTGTTTTGTAAGATTTACTATTTGCTTCACTAAAAGCGGTGTTCCGGCCCGAAATGTTACTTTTTAGATAAAAATACTCCTATAATCCTCATGCTTAATGTATTCTAGTAAAGGTATGCTGTAAACTAAGGTCCGTTTTGTATTTTTGCACCATTGATTTCTTTCTTTTGTAAGTTCCAGCAGACTGCGGCCATCTCATGTGTGGGCATCTGAAGCCAGACTGTATCTCTTCCTGTATTCCATGCATGCTGGTTACCCAGCATGCACCTCCAGATCTCGCACCTGCTCAGAGCAGCACGAGCAGTATAATAGGTTGTAGGTTGGGTTTCCATAGCAACAGCCGTTTCAGAGGAAGTTGTCGCCCCTTAGCTATGAAAACCTCTCCTCCCCCTCCAGGGACCAGGAAGTTTATCTACATTTACAAAGATTATAAATCTAGAAATATAAAAAGCTCCTCCAAAAGGTAATTACTTTTTTAAAAGATAATATTTGTAAATGATATCCCTTGTTTTGTGCAGATTTTATATATAAGACAGGGAGCCCACCTTGACATTGTTGACATTGCTCCAGCTGAAACCAGGACTAAAGAGAAGGCAGTAACCCACCCGAAGTTTATATATATCCGTTGCACCCTTTATATATATATATATATATATATATATATATATATATATATATATATATATATATATATATATATATATATATATATATATATATATATATATATATATATAATCTCTTGTTATGTGTGTGTATATATATATATATATATATATATATATATATATATATATATACACAGAAACAAGGGATATCATTTACAACTAGAAAATGCATTTCCTGGAGAAAATGCGTGGGAATGCTGACAGCCCCAATCAAAACACTGCCCCATCATATTGCCACCATCAAAACTGCCCCATCAGAATTGCCCCATCAAAACTGCCCCATCATATTCCTCTATTATAAATCAGTACATGGTGTGTCTGTCCCCTCCCCCCGGGCTCTGTAATCAGAGCTGAGATGCTCCAGCCATCTCCCCCAGCGCCCATCACTATGTATAACAGAAGCTTTGGTAACCATGGCAACAAAAGCCGTTAAGATGAAATTTTCTGAAATGATCACTAAACTTAAACAGCTTTTTCACAAAAACTGTAAAAGATATAGCCAGATAGCTACCCATATCAAAATTGCCCCATCAAAATTGCTTCCATCATACTGCCCCCATCAAAACTGCCCCATCAAAACAATATCTGTGTGACTTCAAAGTAGTCACTGCACTACTTTGGTCTGACTTTGTTGCGACTTAAGGTCCACAGACCTCAAGATTACACAGGCATCAATTTGTATCAAAATCACAGCAAAAAAAGAGGGCGAATCGCCTTAATGGGGGTACATACAGCAATTAAAATGGACAGGGGCTCTAATCCCTTTCCACTCAATCCAAAACTAAAAAAAAAAAGTTTTGCCTTTAGTTATAATTTAATTTAAAAAAAAATCTGCAGATTGGTGTTTACAAGACACAACACAGCAACTCTAATGTGGACCAGGCTTGTCTTCTTCCCACCCCACTATGTGATTTACTCCCCACACTGCTTGTTCCAATGCATGTCTATCTAGGATCATGTGTGCCAGTCACTGTGCCCTGTCCATGGCCATCCCTATACATATGTACACATGGGAATGTCACCTGTCATCAATGGGGAAAAGTAGAAAATGAATCTATCAATATTCACAGTACTCACCATTCCAATCCTCGGTCTCCTGGGTTGGGCCATAGACTTTATAGCCGAGACCAAAGCATCCAGCTGCGGCTCTAAAGCAGCCGCGCATAAAATCTCGTGCCCGCTTCATTTTTGCGAGCTTCTTCATTGGGGTATCTGCAAGATGCTCAATGATACCTCCTTCGATAGGTGGTCTTCCAGTGGTCTGTTTATCGTTGGTGTTAATATGATAAACAGCTTTTTTACACTGAAAAAATTTCATTCTGAGGAATAATCCAAGCACGCTCTAAGCGCGGGAGAATGAAATTAAAATACAATAGAATCAAACGAAATCACTAGAATGAAATCGCGAGCAAAAGGTCGCCAGAAACAAAACAGCACGTCTGCACCGTTCAGCAATCACTCTGGGACTGGCAGGATCCTGCTGAGAGCTGTGTTATATGTTGGCAGTTGATGACATCATCACTCCTGGCACTGAGCCAAGACTAACTGACGTTCTAGCTGGCACTGAGCCAAGACTAACTGACGTTTCTCCTGGTGTGTTAGCTTTGTGAATTGAGCCTCTAGGCTCAGTATACAGATCTCACATACCAAATGATTATTTTTTTTAATTAAAGTGACAGCTATTTTGATCGATATTTAAAATTTACAGTCCCATGGCTTAAATAAAGATCTTTATTCCTATGTTAGCACTGTGAATTGAGTCTAATGACTTCATATAAAAGCTTTCCTGTAGGTCGGATATTTTAATTTCTGTCCTGCTTTTATTTATTTAATTTTTTAAAATCATCTTTTAACCCTTTCATGCCTAAACCTTTTTCTGACATTTGTTGTTTACACGTTAGTGTGAAAGGGCTCGGGCTTTCACATTGGGATTGCAGATGAGGCTTCTTTCAGGCGCTTTACAGGCGCTTTTTTTAACGCTAAAGTGCCTGAAAAACGCCCCAGTGTGAAAGGGGTCATATAGTGCAGCTGGTGACATCACAGGGAAAAATGGTCGCCTAGCAACTGACCAACTGAGCACCCAGGTGCAGCTGCACTGAGTGATGGTCACCTAGCAGCTGACCACCCAGGTGCACCTGCCCTCTTTCAAGCGCAATTGTTTGGAAAATACCTAACATGTCATGCTTTAAAATTGCACGGACTCGTGGAATGGCGACAAACTACGGTACTTAAAAATCTCCATAGGCGATGTTTTAAAAAAATTACCTGTTTAGAGTTACAGAGGAGGTCTTTTGCTAGAATTATTGCTCTTGCTCTAACGATCGTGGTGATCTCTCACATGTGTGATTTTACAACTGTTTACATTTGTGGGCGTGACTTATGTATGCGTTTTCTTTGGCACATGAGCCCGCGTGGATGAGGGCGCTTTAAAAAAAATGTAATTTTCTTTTTTTTTTTTCTTTTACACTGTCCCTTAAAAAAAAAATTCTGATCACTATTATCGCTGTCACAAGCGATCTAAACATCCCTTGTGACAGTAATAGACAGTGACAGGTACTCTTTATGGAGGGATCGGGGGGGTCTAAAAGACTCCAAATCTGTCTCTGCAATTGGCCTTTTTCTAATAATCATTTTTTTTTAAAATTGGCGCCGTTGGCTGCAGAGTAAATCGGAAGTGACGTTGTGACATTGCTTCCGGGTTACTATATCAGAGACCCCATCTAAGCCAATTCCGGATTTGTTCGGGTCTCCGGCCAGCTGGTGGACGCGCCTGCTAGTCGCTCGGGTCTCCCGGTGGGACGGAAGACACGGGCAGAGCGGTGGAAGGCAGTGGGGGGGGGGGGGGGGGGGGTGGGGACACCCCCTCCCGTTGCTTGTGATAAAGACTGAAAGGCTATTTAGCTGCATCAGTTGTTATCACAATTTATCATTATTACCCAAAATAATGATAGACTGCATCTATGAAAAATGGACATGTAACTCATGAATCGCACCAAAAATGCAAATGCAGTGCATTTTTGATGCTTTTTTGTAGCAGTTTTCATTCAATTCAGTGGGAAGCTGCGGTTTTGAAAACTGCACCAAAGATGCAGCATGCAGGACTTTTCAAAATGCACCGCACCCAGTGGTGTGAAGAGTCCCAAGGGTTTAAAAGGACCATTTTTATTGCGTTTTCCTGCAAGGTAGAAACGCAGGAAATTGCATCAGTGTGAAAGGGCCCTAAACTTCAAACAAACCAGCAATAATTAACCAACAGTGTCTGCAATATGACACTATCAGAGCTGCAGACAGGAAAGGCTGATGATTTAATGTTGTATAAATATTTTTTTAATTTACAATTGCGCGGTCAAGAAACACTGTACCCATTTGAAATTTTTATATTTTTTTCACACAATAGCGCTTTCTTTTGGTGGTATTTAATCTACATTGCCCAACATGATGCACCTTGGACAGAGTCCTAGTGATGGATCAATCACCTTTTACCTCTATATCATGTCTGGTTTCAACATGACAGTAGATCCTTGCAATTTTTTTCTAGCGCCCACTGGGAGTGGACACACCATCCCCTCGTTATGGTAGCAGTTGTAGGCGGTGCCTGGGCGGTAACCACACTATTTCCACCTTCTCTGGTTGAAGGTTATCCTTCCAGCATTGAGCTTAAAGCGGAGTTCCGTCTGCAAATAAAACATTAAAAGTCAGCAGCTACAAATACTGCAGCTGCTGACTTTTAAAATAAGGACACCTATCTGTCCAGGGCGCCCGCAATGTCCTCACCCGAATCCGACCCGTCCCTCGGCTCTGGGTGGAGGCACCGGCAACTTAAGTAAGGGAATCAGGAAGTGAAGCCTTGCGGCATTACAGCCTGTTTCCCTACTGTGCGTACACGATTCGCTCTGCACGTTCTGACTGGTCCCTGTGTGTCTCCCAGGAGACAGCGGGTGGGACGGAGGAGGGGCCGGACATGGCGTAGATTGCCGTGGATTCTGCTGCAATATTTCGCTGGAGGTGGGAACAAATACCTGTATTAGACAGGTATCTGCTCCCCCCTCCCCCCTGAAGGGGTGCCAAATGTGACACCAGAGGGGTGGGGAGGAATGTACAAGGCTCTCTGGGGAGGATGGGCCCCTATGTACAAGGCCAGGGCCATCTTAATAGCATCATGGGCCCCTGGGCAAATTAATGCTCTGGGGCCACTACAATGGAGACATGGCAGGTAAACAGACATCAAGTAGGTAGGAGGCAGACAAGCGGATCTTCCCCTTTTGGGTGGAGCTCCACATTAACTACATGAACAATCATTCTGTACAGCAAAGAAACAGTGGGAAAATACTACATACATAAAGTAACAAAGCTGTCCTGTACATATAATATATCTGCTAAATTGATGCCTCCCCAGCACTATGGCCCCTCTACATCCTAAATATTCCCCCTGCACTCTGACCCCTCTACACCCCAGATATCCCCCCAGCACTGTGACCCCTCTACACCCCAGATATCCCCCCAGCACTGTGACCCCTCTACACCCCCAGATATCCCCCCACCACTGTGACCCCTCTACACCACAGAAACCCCCCCCACTCTCTGACCCCTCTACACCCCAGATATCCCCCCAACACTGTGACCCCTCTACACCACAGAACCCCCCCCCCCCCACTCTCTGACCCCTCTACACCCCAGATATCCCCCCAACACTGTGACCCCTCTACACCACAAAACCCCCCCCACTCTCTGACCCCTCTACACCCCAGATATCCCCCCAACACTGTGACCCCTCTACACCACAGAACCCCCCCCCCCCCCACTCTCTGACCCCTCTACACCCCAGATATCCCCCTAGCACTCTGACCCCTCTACAACCCAGATATCCCCCTAGCACTCTGACCCCTCTACACCCCAGATATCCCCCTAGCACTCTGACCCCTCTACACCCCAGATATCCCCCTAGCACTCTGACCCCTCTACATCCCAGATATCCCCCTAGCACTCTGACCCCTCTACACCCCAGATATCCCCCTAGCACTCTGACCCCTCTACACCCCAGATATCCCCCTAGCACTCTGACCCCTCTACACCCCAGATATCCCCCCAGCACTGTGACCCCTCTACACCCCAGATATCCCCCCAGCACTGTGACCCCTCTACACCATAGAAATCCCCCCCCCCACTCTCTGACCCCTCTACACCCTAGATATCCCCCCAACACTCTGACCCCTCTACATCCCAGATATCCCCCCAACACTGTGACCCCTCTACACCCCAGATATCCCCCCAACACTGTGACCCCTCTACACCACAGAAATCCCCCCCCCCACTCTCTGACCCCTCTACACCCTAGATATCCCCCCAGCACTCTGACCCCTTTACACCCCAGATATCCCCCCAACACTGTGACCCCTCTATACCAAAGAAATCCCCCCCCCCCACTCTCTGACCCCTCTACACCCTAGATATCCCCCTAGCACTCTGACCCCTCTACACCCCAGATATCCCCCCAGCACAGTGACCCCTCTACACCACAGAAATCCCCCCCCCACTCTCTGACCCCTCTACACCCTAGATATCCCCCCAGCACTCTGATCCCTCTACACACCAGATATCCTCCCCCCAGCACTCTGACCCCTCTACACCCCAGATATCCCCCCCAGCACTCTGATCCCTCTACACACCAGATATCCTCCCCCCAGCACTCTGACCCCTCTACACCCCAGATATCCCCCCAGCACTCTGATCCCTCTACACACCAGATATCCTCCCCCCAGCACTCTGACCCCTCTACACCCTAGATATTCGCCCCAGCACTGTTACCATATACCATAAGATACCCCTTGTATTGTGACCCCACTACATCCCTGATACCCCATACACTGTGGCCTCTCTACATCCCTGATACCTCTAGCGCTATATCCACCCAAGCTACCCCAAACACTGCTACCTCCTATACACCCCAGATCCCCCCTCAGCATTTTTCCCCCCATACACCCTTGATATCCCCCAGCACTATTATTCCATCCATGTAGTACCCCCTTTTCCAGTGGAGATACAGTGCATGTAAACTTTTGGCTATGTGCCAACCTCCAGCACTGGACTCACCTATACCAATCAAGCAGGCAGAAGGAGGGGCGGAGGAGGGAGCATCCCTCCGGGCATTCCAAGCCCTTCAGTGAAAACAGTGCTGGACAGCTGGGCTCCCCATGACACCATCCACAATTCTACTTTGGCAGGTGGGCTCTCAGTGCTGCTGACTCAGCAGCTCCCACTCCAGCTCCTACCCCGCGGCCTCCGAGTCCCGAGCATTCAAGTTGCATAGGGTGGGGTTAGAGCATCACTGGCGCTCCAGCCCTGCTGGCTGTGAAATAATAGGTATCGTTTTGCACAGCACAGTGCACCGTTGCCAGCCTGCCCCCCCCCCCCCCCCGTGCAGCTGGTGCCCAGGTGTGCCCACTCATTAAGACAGCCCTGTACAAGGCTCTCTGGGGAGGACAGGTCCCTATGGACAAGGCTCTCTGGGGAGGACAGGTCCCTATGTACAAGGCTCTCTGGGGAGGACAGGTCCCTATGTACAAGGCTCTCTGGGGAGGACAGGTCCCTATGTACAGGACTCTCTGGGGAGGACATGTCCCTATGTACAGGACTCTCTGGGGAGGACAGATACCTATGTACAGGACTCTCTGGGGAGGACAGATACCTATGTACAGGACTCTCTGGGGAGGACAGGTCCCTATGTACAGGACTCTCTGGGGAGGACAGGTCCCTATATACAAGGCTCTCTGGGGAAGACATGTCCCTATGTACAGGACTCTCTGGGGAGGACAGATACCTATGTACAGGACTCTCTGGGGAGGACAGATACCTATGTACAGGACTCTCTGGGGAGGACAGGTCCCTATGTACAGGACTCTCTGGGGAGGACAGGTCCCTATGTACAGGACTCTCTGGGGAGGACATGTCTCTATATACAAGGCTCTCTGGGGAGGATAGATACCTATGTACAGGACTCTCTGGGGAGGACAGATACCTATGTACAGGACTCTCTGGGGAGGACAGGTCCCTATGTACAGGACTCTCTGGGGAGGACAGGTCCCTATGTACAGGACTCTCTGGGGAGGACAGGTCCCTATATACAAGGCTCTCTGGGGAGGACATGTCCCTATGTACAGGACTCTCTGGGGAGGACAGATACCTATGTACAGGACTCTCTGGGGAGGACAGATACCTATGTACAGGACTCTCTGGGGAGGACAGGTCCCTATGTACCGGACTCTCTGGGGAGGACAGATACCTATGTACAGGACTCTCTGGGGAGGACAGATACCTATGTACAGGACTCTCTGGGGAGGACAGGTCCCTATGTACCGGACCCTCTGGGGAGGACAGATACCTATGTACAGGATTCTCTGGGGAGGACAGGTTCCTATGTACAGGACTCTCTGGGAGGACAGGTCCATATGTACAAAGCTTTCTGGGGAGGACAGGTCCCTACGTACAGGACTCTCTGGGGAGGACAGGTCCCTATGTACAAAGCTTTCTGGGGAGGACAGGTCCCTACGTACAGGACTCTCTGGGGAGGACAGGTCCATATGTACAAAGCTTTCTGGGGAGGACAGGTCCCTACGTACAGGACTCTCTAGGGGGCAGGTCCCTACATACAGGACTCTCTGGGTGGGCAGGTCCCTACGTACAGGATTTATACAGGACAGGTCCCTATTTACAAGGCTTTCTGGGGAGGACAGATTCCTGTGTACAGCCATGGCCAAAAGTTTTGAGAATGACACAAATATTAATTTTCACAAAGTCTGCTGTTTCAGTGTTTTTAGATCTTTTTATTAGATGTTACTATGGTATACTAAAGTATAATTACAAGCATTTCATAATGGATTTTATTGACAATTACATTAAGTTTTTGCAAAGAGTCAATATTTGCAGTGTTGGCCCTTCTTTTTCAAGACCTCTGCAATTCTTAATGGCATGCGGTCAATCAACTTCTGGGCCACATCCTGACTGAACCACAAGTTCTCAATGGGATCAAGGTCTGGGGAGTTTTCTGGCCATGGATCCAAAATTTTGATGTTTTGTTCCCCAGGCCACTTAACCACTTGAGCCCCGGACCATTATGCTGCCTAAGGACCAGAGGTCTTTTTCCAATTTGGCACTGCGTCGCTTTAACTGCTAATTGCGCAGTCATGCAATGCTGTACCCAAACGAAATTTGCGTCCTTTTCTTCCCACAAATAGAGCTTTCTTTTGATGGTATTTGATCACCTCTGCGGTTTTTATTTTTTGCGCTATAAATGGAAAAAGACCGAAAATTTTGAAAAAAAATGATATTTTCTACTTTTTGTTATAAAAAAAATCCAATAAACTCAATTTTAGTCATACATTTAGGCCAAAATGTATTCGGCCACATGTTTTTGGTAAAAAAAATGTCAATAAGCGTATATTTATTGGTTTGCGCAAAAGTTATAGCGTCTACAAACTAGGGTACATTTTCTGTAATTTACACAGCTTTTAGTTTATGACTGCCTATGTCATTTCTTGAGGTGCTAAAATGGCAGGGCAGTACAAAACCCCCCCAAATGACCCCATTGTGGAAAGTAGACACCCCAAGGAAATTGCTGAGAGGCATGTTGAACCCATTGAATATTTATTTTTTTTGTCCCAAGTGATTGAATAATGACAAAAAAAAAAAAAAATATTTACAAAAAGTTGTCACTAAATGATATATTGCTCACACAGGCCATGGGCCTATGTGGAATTGCACCCCAAAATACATTCTGCTGCTTCTCCTGAATATGGGGATACCACATGTGTGGGACTTTTTGGGAGCCTAGCCGCGTACGGGGCCCCGAAATCCAATCACCGCCTTCAGGATTTCTAAGGGCGTAAATTTATGATTTCACTCTTCACTGCCTATCACAGTTTCGGAGGCCATGGAATGCCCAGGTGGCACAAAACCCCCCCAAATGACCCCATTTTGGAAAGTAGACACCCCAAGCTATTTCCAGAGAGGCATATTGAGTCCATGGAATATTTTATATTTTGACACAAGTTGCGGGAAAGTGACACATTTTTTTTTTTTTTGCACAAAGTTGTCACTAAATGATATATTGCTCACACAGGCCATGGGCATATGTGGAATTGCACCCCAAAATACATTTAGCTACTTCTCCTGAGTACGGGGATACCACATGTGTGGGGCTTTTTGGGAGCCTAGCCGTGTACGGGACCCCGAAAACCAATCACCGCCTTCAGGATTTCTAAGGGTGAAAATTTTTGATTTCACTCTTCACTACCTATCACAGTTTCGGAGGCAATGGAATGCCCAGGTGGCACAAAACCCCCCCAAATGACCCCATTTTGGAAAGTAGACACCCCAAGCTATTTGCTGAGAGGCATGGTGAGTATTTTGCAGCTCTCATTTGTTTTTGAAAATGAAGAAAGACAAGAAAAAACTTTTTTTTTTTTCTTTTTTCAATTTTCAAAACTTTGTGACAAAAAGTGAGGTCTGCAAAATACTCACTATACCTCTCATCAAATAGCTTGGGGTGTCTACTTTCCAAAATGGGGTCATTTGGGGGGGGTTTGTGCCACCTGGGCATTCCATGGTCTCCGAAACTGTGATAAGCAGTCAAGAGAGAAATCAAAAATTCACGCCCTTAGAAAGCCTGAAGGCGGTGCTTGGTTTTCGGGGTTCCGTACGCGGCTAGGCTCCCAAAAAGTCTCACACATGTGGTATCCCCGTACTCAGGAGAAGCAGCAGAATGTATTTTGGGGTATAATTTCACATATTCCCATAGCATGTTTGAGCAATATATCATTTAGTGACAATTTTGTGCAAAAAAAAAAAAAAATTGTCTCTTTCCCGCAACTTGTGTCGCAATATAAAATATTCCATGGACTCGACATGCCTCTCAGCAAATAGCTTGGGGTGTCTACTTTCCAAAATGGGGTCATTTGGGGGGTTTTGAACTGTCCTGGCATTTTATGCACAACATTTAGAAGCTTATGTCACACATCACCCACTCTTCTAACCACTTGAAGACAAAGCCCTTTCTGACACTTATTGTTTACATGAAAAAGTTTTTTTTTTTTGCAAGAAAATTACTTTGAACCCCCAAACATTATATATTTTTTTAAAGCAAATGCCCTACAGATTAAAATGGTGGGTGTTTCATTTTTTTTTTTCACACAGTATTTGCGCAGCGATTTTTCAAACGCATTTTTTGGGGAAAAAACACACTTTTTTAAATTTTAATGCACTAAAACACACTATATTGCCCAAATGTTTGATGAAATAAAAAAGATGATCTTAGGCCGAGTACATGGATACCAAACATGACATGCTTTACAATTGCGCACAAACGTGCAGTGGCAACAAAATAAATACATTTTTAAAAGCCTTTAAAAGCCTTTACAGGTTACCACTTTAGATTTACAGAGGAGGTCTACTGCAAAAATTACTGCCCTCGATCTAACCTTCACGGTGATACCTCACATGCATGGTGCAATTGCTGTTTACATTTGACGCCAGACCGACGCTTGCGTTCGCCTTAGTGCGAGAGCAGGGGGCGACAGGGGTACTTTTTTTTTTTTTTTTTTTTTTTCTTTATTATTTTTTTGCTTTTTTATCTTATTTTTAAACTGTTCCTTTCATTTTTATTTTTTTTTTAATCATTTTTATTGTTATCTCGGGGAATGTAAATATCCCCTATGATAGCAATAGGTAGTGACAGGTACTCTTTTTTGAAAAAATTGGGGTCTATTAGACCCTAGATCTCTCCTCTGCCCTCAAAGCATCTGACCACACCAAGATCGGTGTGATAAAATGCTTCCCCAATTTCCCAATGGCGCTATTTACATCCAGCGAAATCTAAGTCATAAAATGCTCGTAGCTTCCGGTTTCTTAGGCCATAGAGATGTTTGGAGCCACTCTGGTCTCTGATCAGCTCTATGGTCAGCTGGCTGAATCACCGGCTGCATTCTCAGGTTCCCTGTTGAGACAGGAGAGCCATAGAAAAACACGGAAGACGGTGGGGGGGGGGCATTCCCTCCCACGGCTTGTAAAAGCAGTCTAGAGGCTAATTAGCCGCTAGGATTGCTTTTACATGAAAGCCGACCGCTGGCTGAAAAGAATGATACCAAGATGATACCTAAACCTGCAGGCATCATTCTGGTATAACCACTCAAAGTTGTGAATGGCGTACCTGAAGACAAAAAAATGGTTAACAATAAAGCACAGTAAACGGAAAAGTATAAAAAATTGCATACCTGAAAAGCAAACATGATAAAGCATAATAACAATAAAACATTGCAGAATAGAATACAGTAAAAAAGAGCAGAACAATAGAGAGAATAGAGAGAGAGAGAACAATAAAACGACAACTATTTTTTTTTATTTTATATATATATATATATATATATATATTTTTTTTTTTTTACACTTTTTTTGTAACTAACTTTTATAACTGTAACCGGTTCCAGGTTCGGGTCTCTCAAAATGCGATGGCATCTTGGGAGACCCTGTGAAAGTGTGCCTAGTCTGTGCAATGCTGTACCCTACGCTAATACTCAACTAGTGTATGGTAGCGTTCAAAACATTCACCAATGCAAAGACCAGGATTGTCAGGACAGGAGGGACAATAATAGCGGGTGTCACGCCTATATCCGCGCTTGCTGCAGACACAGTATCTTTTTTGGGGGCGTTCGCTGGGTAGGGGTACTCGGGAGGACATAAAGAAAATGCCTCTCATGCAGCCGACTGCATTTGGTTGGGGATGTGAATGGGGGAAGTACGGGCGCTGCAGAAGCGGTGGGTTCCCAATTAGGATTGGCGAATGCAGTAGGAAGGGCACTATGGGCACGACGGGCCTGTGTTTGTCTTTTTGGTGGCAGCGGGACACTACTTGTGCTTGCCACCTCACCAGCTTGAACTGCACTTATGGGACTCGCCACGTCACCAAGTGTTACTGCAGTGCTGGTTTGACTACGACCGGGGTGTACTAGGCCGCTGGCGCTTGCCAGTTCACCAAAACGCTACCAAAAAATCTGTTAGCGATCGCAGGGATCAGGCCTGACTCTGCGAACGCTGCAGTTATGCGTTTTAGTCTTTTGTAAGTGACAGTGATCGATCGATACTGCACTTGGGTGGGCTGGGCTGGGCCGGGCGGAGGGGCAAAACGCAGGTGCTAGCAGGTATCTGGGCTGATCCCACTAACACTGCGTTTGTGAGAACCCTAAACTGCTGGGGACGCTAGTATAGATCTGATCGGATCAGATATTGATCCGTACAGATACTATACCACTAAGGGTGGTGTACGGTGCGTGCGTGGGTGTTAGCGGTACTGGCGCTAACCTGACGCTGCCTGGGGCTGGTGCTTGCCAGTTCACCAAAATACTACCAAAAAAACTGTTAGCGATCGCAGGGATCAGGCCTGACTCTGTGAACGCTGCAGTTATGCATTTAGTGTTTTGTAAGTGTCAGTGATCGATCGATACTGCACTTGGGTGGGCTGGGCCGGGCGGAGGGGCAAAACGCAGGTGCTAGCAGGTATCTGGGCTGATTCCGCTAACACTGCGTTTTTGGGAACCCTAAACTGCTGGGGACACTAGTATAGATCTGATCGGATCAGATATTGATCCGTTCAGATACTATACCACTAAGGGAGGCGTATGCTGCGTGCGTGGGTGTTAGCGGTACTGGCGCTAACCTGACCCTGCCTGAGGCTGGTGCTTGCCAGTTCACCAAAATACTACCAAAAAAACTGTTAGCGATCGCAGGGATCAGGCCTGACTCTGCGAACGCTGCAGTTATGCGTTTAGTCTTTTGTAAGTGACAGTGATCGATCGATACTGCACTTGGGTGGGCTGGGCTGGGCCGGGCGGAGGGGCAAAACGCAGGTGCTAGCAGGTATCTGGGCTGATCCCGCTAACACTGCGTTTTTGGGAACCCTAAACTGCTGGGGACGCTAGTATAGATCAGATCGGATCAGATATTGATGCGTTCAGATACTATACCACTAAGGGAGGTGTATGCTGCGTGCGTGGGTGTTAGCGGTACTGGCGCTAATCTGACGCTGCCTGGGGCGACGCATATCACCGCCGGGCGATCAGGGGGCTAAACCTTTATTCGGTAATAAACGGCGGGTGCCCTGACACTATAAAAAATAAACAAACTAACCAGCGTCAACCGTAACGGTTATACGGTGATCAGTGGTGAAAGGGTTAACTAGGGGGCAATCAAGGGGTTAAAACATTTATTCGGTAGTATATGGGGGTCCCTGACGGCGAACCTAAATATTTATGTCCCTAACTAGTGTCACCAGCGACACTAATACAGCGATCAGAAAAATGATCGCTTAGTGACACTGGTGAGGGGGGGTGATCAAGGGGTTAAAACTTTATTAGGGGGGGTTAGGGGGGTACCCTACACCTAAAGGGGGGTAATACTCACTGTCCCAACACTAACTGTCACAAACTGACACTATGCAGTAATCAGAAAAAAAAAAAAAAAACTGCTGGTGTCAGTTTGTGACAGGGGGGGGGGGGGGTGATTGGGGGGGGATCGGGGGGGGGGATCGGGGTGTTTTGTGTGCCTGGCATGTTCTACTGTGTGTGTGTGTGTTGGTGCACTCACATTGATGTCTTCTCTCCTCGGGCCGGAACGGAAATTACCGAGCCGAGGAGAGATGACATCATTTCCTTTGCTGCTGTTTAGCATACAGCAGCAAAGGAATGATTTGATTGGCCGGCGGCGATCGCGAGGGGGGGGCCACGAACGGATGGTCTCCCCCTCACCACCGATCGCCGGGGCACAAAGGACGACCGCCTCGGGCACCGGGGGGGGGTCCGATCGGACCCCCCACCCGCGGAAGGCAAATCACGTACACTGTACGTGATTTTGCCTGTCCGTGCCACTTTGCCGACGTACATCGGCGTGAGGCGGTCGTCAAGTGGTTAATTATCACTTTTGCCTTATGGCAAATTGCTCCATCATGCTGGAAAAGGCATTGTTCATCACTAAACTGTTCTTGGATGGTTGGGAGAAGTTGCTCTCAGAGGATGTTTTTGTACCATTCTTTATTCATGGCTGTGTTCTTAGACAAAATTGTGAGTGAGCCCACACCCTTGGCTGAGATGCAACCCCACACATGAATGGTCTCAGGATGTTTTACTGTTGGCATGACACAGGACTGATGGTAGCGCTCACCTTTTCTTCTTCGGACAAGGTTTTTTCCGGATGCCCCAAACAGTCAGAAAGGGGTTTCACCAGAGAAAATGACTTTACCCCAGTCCTCAGCAGTCCAATCCCTGTACCTTTTGCAGAATATCAGTCTGTCCTCCCTGATGTTTTTCCTGAAGAGAAGTGGCTTCTTTGCTGCCCTTCTTGACACCAGGCCATCCTCCAAAAGTCTTCTCCTCACTGTGCATGCAGATGTACTCACACCAGCCTGCTGCCATTCCTGAGCAAGCTCTGCACTGGTGGTGTCCCGATCCCCCAGCTGAATGAACTGTAATGCCGCGTACACACGGTCCGACTTTTCAGCTACAAAAGTCCGACAGCCCGTCTGACAGACTTTTGACGGACTTTCAACATACTTTCTAACGACCGGACTTGCCTACACACGATCACCTTTTGGTGGCAGAGGAGATATTACTCCGCTGAGGGCTGAGCCTTTTTTCCCTGTGGATCCATCCATCTGCACTACAGTTCCTGATGTCCCATTCCAGCTTCCATCTTGACTCCCTGGTGTTCCGGAGTAGCAGGATTTCACAGCCCATTTAGACCCTCTGTAACGGGTGGTCATGGGGTTCTGGTAAGCGGCCAGGCACTTTATCTATGGTGGTGGACCCATACACCTAGGATTCCATACAATCGGACAATCTTGGATTGTTACATCACTTTTGGGTGTTTTTCTATATGGACTTTTTTTTCACTATTTTTTAATTAACTCATTTGCCTGCATCATATATTGCAGCTCTTCATGTTTAGGTCTTTTTTTCGCACCAATGTTTTGATACATTATTATATATATTTTTCATATTTGCTTAAGTGCCGGTTCACACAGGGGCGACTTGTCAGGCGACCTAGCCGCCTGAGAAGTCGCCTCCCGTTCTGTACAATGGAACCGTTCTAATCGGAGTGACGCAAGTCGCTCCGACTTAGAAAAAGGTTCCTGTACGACTTTGGGGGCAACTTGAGACGACTTGCATAGACTTCTATACAGAAGTCGTTTTGCAAGTCACCGTGGAAGTCGTGTGCAGGTCGCCTCGCTGAGGCGACCTGCAAGTCGTGCCGCTCCTGTCTGAACCGAGGCTAAGGGGAGGTTTGATCACTTTTCCAATCTTGCACTTTTTTTTGTCATATATTATTATATGCTTTTTTGTATTTGGTTTCCATTAAGGATGGGATTACCTTCCAGCTATACACATTGTAGTCTGTTAAAGCGCGAGTCATCAATTTTCTATTTTCACGTTTGTGTGTTTGTGTCACATATAGGACTCTGCAGCACATATTATTGTTATTTTCTTTGATGCGCAGTTATTTTTCACTTTTTCTTGCTCACTTATTACATACGATCACACAAAAGTCCGACGGATTCGTACGTGAAGACGTACACCGGACTAAAATAAGGAAGTTGATAGCCAGTAGCCAATAGCTGCCCTAGCGTGGGTTTTTGTCTGTCGGACTAGCATACAGACGAGCGGATTTCTGGGTCCGGCGGAGTTATGACGTAAAGATTTGAAGCAAGTTCCAAATCTAAAGTCCGTCAGATTTGCGACTGGAAAAGTCCGCTGAAGGTCCGGTGAAGCCCACACACAATCGGATTGTCCGCCGGATTTGGTCCTTCGGACAAGTCCAGCCGAAAAGTCCAACCATGTGTACGCGGCATAAGAGACGGTCCTGGTGCTTACTGGACTTTTTTGGGTGACCTGAAGCCTTCACAAATGCAGTGGAAATTTTTTTTTACGGGATGAAGTTCATTTTCATGGCAAAGAGGGACTTTGCAATCAATTGCAATTTATCTGATCGCTCTTCATAACATTCTGGAGAATATGCAAATTGCATCATAAAAAAACTGAGGCAGCAGACTTTGTGAAAATTACTATTTGTGTCATTCTCAAAATGTTTGGCCATGGTTGCACAAGGCTCAATAGGGAGGACATGTCCCTATATACAAGGCTCTCTGGGGAGGACATGTCCCTATATACAGGACTCTCTGGGGAGGACAGGTCCTTATGTACAGGACTCTCTGGGGAGGACAGGTCCCTATATACAAGGCTCTCTGGGGAGGACATGTCCCTATATACAAGGCTCTCTGGGGAGGACAGGTCCCTATATACAAGGCTGTCTGGGGAGGACAGGTCCCTATATACAAGGCTCTCTGGGGAGGACATGTCCCTATATACAAGGCTCTCTGGGGAGGACAGGTCCCTATATACAAGGCTTTCTGGGGAGGACATGTCCCTATATACAGGACTCTCTGGGGAGGACAGGTCCCTATATACAAGGCTTTCTGGGGAGGACATGTCCCTATATACAGGACTCTCTGGGGAGGACATGTCCCTATATACAAGGCTCTCTGGGGAGGACATGTCCCTATATACAAGGCTTTCTGGGGAGGACATGTCCCTATATACAGGACTCTCTGGGGAGGACAGGTCCCTATATACAAGGCTTTCTGGAGAGGACAGGTCCCTATGTACAGGACTCTCTGGGGAGGACATGTCCCTATATACAAGGCTCTCTGGAGAGGACAGGTCCCTATATACAAGGCTCTCTGGGGAGGACATGTCCCTATATACAAGGCTCTCTGGGGAGGACAGGTCCCTATATACAAGGCTTTCTGGGGAGGACATGTCCCTATATACAGGACTCTCTGGGGAGGACAGGTCCCTATATACAAGGCTTTCTGGGGAGGACATGTCCCTATATACAAGGCTCTCTGGGGAGGACAGGTCCCTATGTACAGGACTCTCTGGGGAGGACAGGTCCCTATGTACAGGACTCTCTGGGGAGGACAGGTCCCTATGTACAGGACTCTCTGGGGAGGACAGGTCCCTATATACAAGGCTCTCTGGGGAGGACATGTCCCTATATACAGGACTCTCTGGGGAGGACAGGTCCTTATGTACAGGACTCTCTGGGGAGGACAGGTCCCTATATACAAGGCTCTCTGGGGAGGACATGTCCCTATATACAAGGCTCTCTGGGGAGGACAGGTCCCTATATACAAGGCTGTCTGGGGAGGACAGGTCCCTATATACAAGGCTCTCTGGGGAGGACATGTCCCTATATACAAGGCTCTCTGGGGAGGACAGGTCCCTATATACAAGGCTTTCTGGGGAGGACATGTCCCTATATACAGGACTCTCTGGGGAGGACAGGTCCCTATATACAAGGCTTTCTGGAGAGGACAGGTCCCTATGTACAGGACTCTCTGGGGAGGACATGTCCCTATATACAAGGCTCTCTGGAGAGGACAGGTCCCTATATACAAGGCTCTCTGGGGAGGACATGTCCCTATATACAAGGCTCTCTGGGGAGGACAGGTCCCTATATACAAGGCTTTCTGGGGAGGACATGTCCCTATATACAGGACTCTCTGGGGAGGACAGGTCCCTATATACAAGGCTTTCTGGGGAGGACATGTCCCTATATACAAGGCTCTCTGGGGAGGACAGGTCCCTATGTACAGGACTCTCTGGGGAGGACAGGTCCCTATGTACAGGACTCTCTGGGGAGGACAGGTCCCTATGCACAGGACTCTCTGGGGAGGACAGGTCCCTATATACAAGGCTCTCTGGGGAGGACAGGTCCCTATGTACAGGACTCTCTGGGGAGGACAGGTCCCTATGTACAGGACTCTCTGGGGAGGACAGATACCTATGTACAGGACTCTCTGGGGAGGACAGGTCCCTATGTACAGGACTCTCTGGGGAGGACAGGTCCCTATGTACAATGCTGTCTGGGGAGGACAGGTCCCTATGTACAGGACTCTCTGGGGAGGACAGGTCCCTATGTACAGGACTCTCTGGGGAGGACAGGTCCCTATATACAAGGCTCTCTCCCTTCTACTGACACAACACCCTACATATAGGGACCTGACACCACACATCCCTCCCTCTCCCTGTATATAGGACTGTATGGTGTCAGGTCCCTGTGTATAGGACTGTATGGTGTCAGGTCCCTGTGTATAGGACTGTGTGGTGTCAGGTCCCTGTATATAGGACTGTATGATGTCAGGTCCCTGTATATAGGACTGTATGGTGTCAGGTCCCTGTGTATAGGACTGTATGGTGTCAGGTCCCTGTATATAGGACTGTATGGTGTCAGGTCCCTGTGTATAGGACTGTATGGTGTCAGGTCCCTGTGTATAGGACTGTATGGTGTCAGGTCCCTGTGTATAGGACTGTATGGTGTCAGGTCCCTGTATATAGGACTGTATGGTGTCAGGTCCCTGTGTATAGGACTGTGTGGTGTCAGGTCCCTGTGTATAGGACTGTATGGTGTCAGGTCCCTGTATATAGGACTGTATGGTGTCAGGTCCCTGTATATAGGACTGTGTGGTGTCAGGTCCCTGTATATAGGACTGTGTGGTGTCAGGTCCCTGTATATAGGACTGTATGGTGTCAGGTCCCTGTATATAGGACTGTATGGTGTCAGGTCCCTGTGTATAGGACTGTATGGTGTCAGGTCCCTGTGTATAGGACTGTATGGTGTCAGGTCCCTGTGTATAGGACTGTATGGTGTCAGGTCCCTGTATATAGGACTGTATGGTGTCAGGTCCCTGTATATAGGACTGTATGGTGTCAGGTCCCTGTATATAGGACTGTATGGTGTCAGGTCCCTGTATATAGGACTGTATGGTGTCAGTAGAAGGGAGGGATGTGTATGGTATCAGGTCTCTAGGACTGTGTGGTAGAAGGGAGGAATCTCCCGGCAGGCAGTGCGCGGTGTCTGCAGTCGGTCACACTGCGGAGTTGGGTATAGAGTGGGCGGGGTTGGGCGTAGAGTGGGCGGAGTTGGGCGTAGAGTGGGCGTGGTTGGGCGTAGAGTGGGCGGGGTTGTGCGTAGAGTGGGCGGAGTTGGGCGTAGAGTGGGCGGAGTTGGGTGTAGAGTGGGCGGGGAGCGGCTCTTCTCCTCCCGCATTCCTCTCCTCCTCCTCGCCCGGCAGGTAGTGTGAGCGGTGCGGGAGGACGATGTCGGTTGGGATGCTGGTGACGATCTTGGCGGCTCTGCCCTGCGTGTTGTACGGCCGGGTGGTGCAGGAAGGGGAGGATGGCTTCGCGGAGTGTAACCGCTTCTTCTACCGGGAGAGCCCGCCGGAGGGATTCACCCACCCGGGACAGGTCCGCATCTGCCAGAGGTACCGGGGGGACCCGCATTCCGCCACCCTGTACAGCACCGAGCACCGGATCCCCCTCTACTCCGCATTCATCTACCGGGGGGAGGAGAAGGCCACCCCGGGGGCGGAGGAATGGATGCTGGAGCCGCAGGTAAGAGGAGCATCTCCGGGATCACCGACCATAGATCTCCGGGGACCGGGATCACCGACCGTAGATCTCCGGGGACCGGGATCACCGACCGTAGATCTCCGGGGACCGGGATCACCGACCGTAGATCTCCGGGGACCGGGATCACCGACCGTAGATCTCCGGGGACCGGGATCACCGACCGTAGATCTCCGGGGACCGGGATCACCGACCGTAGATCTCCGGGGACCGGGATCACCGACCGTAGATCTCCGGGGACCGGGATCACCGACCGTAGATCGACCGGGATCACCGACCGTAGATCGACCGGGATCACCGACCGTAGATCGACCGGGGACCGGGATCACCGACCGTAGATCGACCGGGGACCGGGATCACCGACCATAGGTTAGGTGTGACCATTGGGGGCCATGGATAGGCTGATCACTGACCATAGATCAGGAGGTGATCATTGGAGACCATGGAGGACCACTGGAGGGTGGAGACCATGGAGGACCATTGACCATAGATCAGGGAGGATCACTGACCATAGATCAATAGAGACTATGGAAGATCATGGAGACTATGGAGGATCAGTGGTTGCTGCCCATAGATCAGGTGTGATCCCTGGAGACAATGGAGGATCCCTATCCATAGGCCAGGTATGAGCACTGTGCCCATAGATCCCTGGAGACCATGGAGGATCACTGATCACTGGAGACCATGGATAGGCCAATCGTTTTTCCGCTTGGCTTTGGAAAGAATGGGGGTTCATTGCCCATCGATCACCGGAGATGGAGGAGGGGGGGGATCTTTGCCCATAGTCCAGGTGTGATCAATGGAGGATCATTGACCATGGAGCTCTGAAAACAACGGATGTTACCATCACTGCCCAGGTCATTGGTCACTGCCTTTTAGACCAGGTGTGATCACTGGGAACGACGGATAGGCTGGTCACTAGAAACTGCATATGGGCTGATCACTGCCCATAGATTAGCGGAGACAATCTAGGATCATTGTCCATAGGTCAACTGTCTCTATATATCGCTGGATAATGTGGAAGGGGGGTGATTACTGCCCATAGTATCACTGGAGACATTAGATGAGGGGCCGTGTGAGCAATGCCAATAGACAAGGTGTCATCACTGGAGACCATGTATGGGTGTCCTATGATCTCTGGAGATAAGGGATGGGTGAGGGTTCAGTGACCACAGATCCAATGGAGACAATAGTGTAGAGTCCTGGGGTCACTATTAATAGACCAGGTGTTCTCACTGCCCAAAGACCTGCTGCACACTATTTATATGGCAACATTGCCGTCAGTTTAAATGGTCATTCAGGCAGCGTATGGGGTTGGTAGTCATTGACATAAGTGGGTCATCACAGCATCTGTCCAATGACTCTCCACCTTGTGAATGTTCATGTATACCCATGCACCTGCCGCAAAGTCCTCAGGGAAAGGTTGATTGCCCAGGATGGGTGTTCCTGGATGGTCACTTTAGTTTCCCAAAGATGAGGCCAGTACTGTGGTCATGAATACGCACCTTGCCTCATGTGTCCATGCATGCTTATTCCAAGACCGGAGGATCCTGCTGTGGTCAGGTCTTCCAACCAACATCTTATGCCCATGGGTACCCAAGTGGTAATGATGTAACCATACAGCAATTGTGCCTATATCTCCAAAAAAGTTATGTCCTTATAGTCCATATGCATTCAGTCATTGGCCCAGGTGGTCAGCAAAGTGGAGGCCAATCTGGCCGTGGATAATTTGGAGGCATATGGGTAGACTTCCTAATGTTTTCTTTGTTGGTGAGATCTGTCTGTCATCAAGAAGATCAAAGACTTGGAAGACCTGCCAAGATTTTTTTTTTTTTTACCTTTTTTATGATTGGATTTGTGGAAAATAGATCAATAATTTTTCTGTGGAGCAAAGGGAATAATTGCTGATCTGGTAACCCCAGGGATCAGCGAGGTACGCAGGGATCATAGCGGGGCACCCAGTGGTATAGCATGGTACGCGGGGGCACCGCAGGGATCAGTCCTGGAGAGCCCTGTGCTGCAAGTTTCTTAAACCCTTAAAGTATTACTAAACCCACAACCGTAATATTAATCTGTATATGCAGCATAGCATGTTTGTTATACTCCCCGCGGAACTTAAGGGGTTTTTCCTCTGCATTGTGTAAAAAGGCTGTTTTATCCTGTATGCACAGATCCTTCCCTCCTGCTCTGTCTACCTGGGGAAAGCCAGCTAACACAGGCAGAGTAGCCAACCTGCACATGCTCAGTTGTGTCTTCTTATGCTGGAGAGAACATTTAGGCTGGGTTCACACAATTGCGAATTGGATGCAGGTTCTCCACATCCAATTCGTAATAGCAGGAGATTTTGACCGGCTCTCTATGGAGAACAGGGAGCATCAGACCTCTGCTGTGAGATGGATGTGGGGATGGTGTGAAGCCAGCCTTGTTCTCAGAGATGGCCAGGTCACATGATATTGACATCACACATGTGGGCGTGTATACAGGCTGTGGTGAAAATCTCCTCCTACCTGAACTCTCAGCACTGGAGAAACTGTGCAGGTTATCATGTAATCGTGGTATACAGATCATCCAAAAAGGTATATAGTGGCAGTATTTTAATGTAACAAGATTTATAAGTGGTGGGCAATGTGGTGGAGGGCGGATGAAGGATTTTCATATTATTGGGTTTACTAACACTTTAATCTAAAATGGCTTGTGGATCCCTTACATCACTAGTTGGTACGTTCCAGGCTGCTATTGCATTACACACACACCAAGGAATGTATTTATTTTACATTTGAGGCTGCGTAAACCTTACTGTTATCAATGTTAATGGACTAAAAAAAAGAACTATCGGTAAAGATGTTTCAATGATTACACTAAATGAATGAAGGCACCGGTTTAGGCCTGAGCAGTGGTGGGGGGTTTTCAGTGTGTTGGATTCTTTTGTCCTATAGATGGCTATATATATCTATATCCTTTAACAAACCGGAAAAAAAATAGTAGGTATTTAAGGGTGCAAACGGTGTACTTTGTACAAGTTGACAGAGACACATGCATAAATTGGAGAAATTTTTGTCCCTTACCAGATGAAACAGGGCTGTTTATGAATTTTTAAATGACCGGTAAACACTATCGTATTTTAAAAATATATATATATTTTTTTATTCTAAATTTTTAATTGACATTTTTTTATTACACTGCAATTTACTTTTGTTTTTGTATATTTACATTTTTAATGTATTTTTATTTGCTATTTATTCTGATGGCAGCCAGTATTTTATACTTGGTGGCCCCAAGCTGCTTGGCTGTCCCTTTTTTTTTTTTTTTTTTTTTTTTTTTTTTTTTTTTTTTCTAATGTTGAATAACTACCATACTCAGCAAGCCCTGTCAGTTGAGTCACTGTCTTGGAATGCAGTTGACACTGAACAGATGCAGATTACGCATATCTCTGCAGGTTTGGCAGCAGTTCCTAATTTCTGTCCGGTCCCTGGATTGTAAAGCTTTGTCCCTGGAAATAACACAGATTATTTTTATTTTTTTTTATATATAATTAACAAACTGTATAATATATCTCCTATAGGAATGTTAGATTGAGTTCCTGTGATATATTCACATCTATCTACTCAGCATTAGTTAATTTATTATACAGAATTTATATAGCGCCAACTGTTTTCAATTCATTGAAAGGACAATATTTATTATTATGTAGGATTTATGTAGCACCAACAGTTTGTAATTCCTATAAAGGACAAGTCATATAAAGCACATTATTATTATTATTATTATTACTATGATTCAGGATTTATATAGCGCCAACAGTTTAATTCATATAAAGGACAATATTATTTATTATTATACAGTATTTATTTAGCGCCAACAGTTTGTAATTCATATAAAGGACATTATTATTATTATACAGTATTTTTTTTATAGCGCCAACAGTGCGCAGTGCTTTTCAACAATATTATTATAAAGGAATTTCTTGCACTCCCTGGCAGTACTGTGTTGAATCATGTGGATATATTAGATTAAAATAATTAGTTAAATCTTTCAAATCTTGCATTTATACCCTTTCCTAGGTGTATAATGGATTGCCCTGGTGTAGAGGAGTGCTTTGTGTAAGGGATTCTTTGATATCGGTATACAGAATATACAGGTCTCCGTGAATCCTTTGCAGTTGATCTGCAGTCCCTGCACTGAGCCTGATTATTCCCTTGTAAAATATATTCGATTCATGATTGTAGCCGTTTTGCTTATTTCATCGCAGCGTTGCGGGTTCTCGGTGCGTCGTTGGAATAATCATCAGCGTTTTTGTTGCACGCCCCACCTCTCGCCTTTCAGCCAGCCTTCATTACACAGACATGTGGGTTTGACAACCACTTTCACTGACAGCACAGGACGGGCTTTTAAAATAATCGGTCTATTTTGCATGGCTTTCCGCTATTTATGGAAATCCATCCGACGGCCGCGCCGGGCAGCTTTAATGTGACACAGCATATTGTGACAACTGCGTATTGGGGGGGGGAGAAAAAAGGAATCTTGATGGATCAGCTGAAAAGAATTAAGTCCTTGTATTTACTGTAGCAGAACGGGGTGACGTCAGCTGTGAACAAGGGGTATTGTCACCACGCCTCGCTTCCCTGCTGGTTGTGTTTGTGACTGGTGCCGGTGTCATTGTGTCAGTATAAGTGACACATTGCTAGGCACATCGCATCAAACAATGAATTTTACAGGGATAACCATTACAGCTTTGTTTAGAAAAATAAACCCTGTTCTCTCCACCTTGTAAAAGCCATAGGAACACATACAAGCTTTGGAAATCCTGATCAAAGGGAATGTGGAATGTTAACTGCACTTAATTGCAAAGGGAATGGATGCTGCATAGCTGGGGACAGGCACAGGACGGACACATTTTGCGACCGTAAAAGCCTTTTGTAGGAACATAAACTGTCTTTTGGTTACCTGATTAGAAAGACAAAGGCCTCCATGTATTGTTTTTTGGCAGTGGTTACGATGTGTGACGCGGTTACCTGGTTGGATATGCAAAGGCCTCCTGGGCAGTGGTTCCATTGTGTGGTTTTAGAGGAATGTTACCTGCTCAGGTGATAATTCAACTAAGCAGGTGTTCAGCTGGGTATAGACACTAAAGGGGCAGTGCTATGTGCCTGCAAAATGATACCAGTGTATGCCAACAGCTAGGGCTGAAACAACTAATCGATTAATCGAAAACTAATCTATTATGAAATTAATCGATTACTATTTTCATAATCGATTAATCGGACAGTAACATAATGGGGTTAAAAAAACTAAAATGAGCCCTTTATAGCACAAAAAGAGCAAATAATCATTACTGTAAATATTACTTTCACAGTTCTACAGTAAAAAAAATGAACCCCTTACAGTAGTGATTATCTAAAGGGCTATTTTTTTTTTTTTTTTTTTTTACCCCATTATGTTACTAAACGTCTTAGACCTGCTTCACATCTATGTGTGTTTTTTGGTGCTTTTTGCATAAACGCACTACAGTTCATTTACATGGTTTCCTATGGGACACGTTCACATCTATGCTTTTTTCAGCCAAGTCATTTTTCAGACGAGAATATTCAGACGAAAAATCTTTGTACATTCGCTGAATGAAAGAATGAAAAAAATTGATCTCTGAGTCTGATGATATTTACCAGAGTAACCCTTTAATACTTTATATACTATTAGAGGATATATACTATCTCTTCTAATAGTATATACAGTATATCTCTACTTGTATATACAATAGATCTCCTTTAATAGTGTATATACAGTAGATCTCCTCTAATAGTATATACAGTAGATCTCCTAATTGTATATACTATGCTAAATACTACAGTATATCTCCTCTGTCTTATTCTCAGAGTGGATTAGAGCTTTTGCTCCCTAACCATAAAGTTGGTAATTTTATATTTACCACTGCATTAAGATATTTAGGAATAAATTTCCTTTTTTTTTTAAACTTTAAATATTAAACTAAATTATACACCACACTTTTTTTTAGGTTATTAACCGAATAATCGATTAATCAAAACAATAATCGGCCAACTAATCGATTATGAAAATAATCGTTAGTTGCAGCCCTACCAACAGCCTTCTGATGGCTTGTGTTTAGGCCGATCGAAAGAAGCACGTTAGAGGAACAACATTGGTTGGACAAGATTTTCTAACCTGGTGAGCTTCATTATCTGCAGGTGGCTAATAGACGTTTTGAAGTTATCAGTGGGTACCTTTAAAGTGGAAGTAAATCCTCCTATCGTTTTCAGCCAAGGAAGCTGCCATCTTGGCCTCTGTTAATTCTACAGCTGCCATGATGCTGCACATGTGATCAGTTAAGACACCAGCCAATGGGATGGTTTGACAGTCTGGTTGAGAGCACAACCAATAGGAGGGTTACATTCCCGGCACGTGCCGGGAATATAACTCATTTGAAATGGTTAAATGGATGGATTTACTTCCAACTTAAAGTGGAGTTCCACCCAAAAATGGTAGCTCCGCTTATCTGCCTCCTCCCCCCTTCCGGTGCATGGGTTGAAATCGAAGGCTTGGTTGGTTGAATTTCAAAATCAATGGAGGCACCATCAGATCACAAAATGCACAAAATTTTTGATGGAAAATTTGTTTGGAATTTGACTCATGTATGGCCTACATTAGCCTGTGAAAGGAATTACACTAAAGCAGTGGTCATCAACCATGTCCTCAGGACCCACTAACAGGCCAGGTTTGCAGGATAACTGAAATACATCACAGGTGATATCATTTTCTGCTCAGTGATTGCAGTATTCTAGTCTGCATCTCCCCAAGGTAATACATAAAACCTGGCCTGTTGGTGGGTCCTGAGGACAGGGTTGATGATCACTGCACTAAAGACTCCTCTTACTATAGGTTTGTCAGAGGGACAACGTTGGTTGAACAAGGGTTTTCTAACCTGTGAGCTTATGCTGGTATAATCAGCAGGTGGCTGATATTGGAATTCGATTATCGGTGGGCAAGATTGAATCTCCTGATGTACAGTTTCATAGATGGATGCTTATGGAGGAAAGAAGGGTTGTAGTGCTAGATGCCTTCCTGTTTTGACATCTTATGCCAAAATAATTGAACTCGATAACTCCAGTTTCCTTCACCCAAGATCAGTTGGACAGCATTGTTTAATGGGAGGGGTGATGATGACGCACTGAAGTTGAGCACCAGGAGACACCAGAGGTGGACCAGTCTCTGGAAGTAGTGTTCAACTATTCTGAATAGTTTTGTCCGGTTGCTGCTTCCCCAGAGCGAAGTTGGCCTTGGAGTGCCTGGTAGTGACTCCTCATGTTGTATTGACTCGGAGGGATTTCAATCCCCTGAGTTTGGATTTTTTTTTTTTTTTTTCTTTTGCTTATTGCTTGACTTCCTGTACTCGCACGTCCAGATAATCCAGTGTTTGTCCTCCTGTAATTTGTGGTAGGCCGTCACATACCGGCCCTGTGCCTTTATCTTTGAAGTCATCGGAGCTGGCTATCTCTTCTGGGACCCAGCCCTCCAAGATGTGGCAGTACGTATGTGCAGTGTGTTCTGCATTGCCTCAAAGCCTCTTGCTATGCTTGATTTGGGTATCGCAGGAATCTTCGGGGAGGGGGAGAAGGAATGTCATTCTTGTTTAGGCGAGAAAGGCAGAAGTCTGAGCTGTGCTCCCAAGAAAATATTTTTCCTCCTTAACCACTTCCCGCCTGGCCTATAGCGGATTGACGTCCGGGAAGTGGTTCCGTTATCCTGATTGGGCATCATATGACGTCCAGCAGAATAACATGCCACTGCGCGCCCGCATCGCGGCGATCGGTGTGTCAGCCTGACACACCGATCTTGGTAAAGAGCCTCCGCCGGAGGTTGATCATGGCTGAATCACGATGTCAATAGGAAGAGCCGTTGATCGGCTTTTCCTCACTCCTGTCTGACAGACGCGAGTAGAGGAGAGCTGATCGGCGGCTCTCCTGACAGGGGGTCTGCGCTGATTATCAGTGCAGCCCCCCCTCAGATCACCACACTGGACCATCAGGGATCGCCAGTAGGACCACCAGGGAAGGGGCAACATGTGGATGGCCAGGTATGTACCCCATGGCCATCCACATGTGCCAAATCTGTGCCCACAAATGGTCACTGATTGGCACCATTATGTATGTTATGCCTAGCAATGCCACCAATAAATTTTATCAGTGCCACCTGTCAGTGTCCATCAGTGCTACCTACGAGTGCCCATCAATGCCACCTATGAGTGCCGCATACCAGTGCCACCTCATTGGTGGTGCCCATCAGTGCTGCCGTATCAGTGCCCGTCAGTGCAGCAATATCAGTGCCCGTCATTGAAGAAAACGTACTTATTTACAAAAAATTTTAACAGAAACAAAGAACTCAAAATTTTTGGTCTTTTTTTTATTTGTTGCGCAAAAAATAAAAACTGCAGAGGTGATCAAATGCCACCAAAAGAAAGCTCTATTTGTGGGAACAAAATGATAAAAAATTTGGGTACAGTGTAGCATGACCGCGCAATTGTCATTCAAATTGCGACAGCGCTGAAAGCTGAAAATTGGCCTGGGCGGGAAGGTGTCTAAGTGCCTGGTATTGAAGTGGTTAAAGTAGAACATAAGTGTAAGTCCGGTTTATACAGTAAGGCCTCATGTACACTGCTGCTGGTAAACGGACGTTTAGGAGCAGTTGCGCATATTATTATTTATTTTATTTTATTTTTTTTCTTTCAGCTGCCCCTGAATTTTCCTCTGTTATCTTATCGGCACATGTACACTGAGTCGTTTATAGTCGTCTCTAGGCAGTTGAGTTTTTAGAAGCATTTTTTAGAAAGCAAAAAAAAGCGTTCAGGATGAATGTTCAGAGGCATTTTGAATGCCAAATGCTTGTAAACGCGGTAACTCACATTTTAGACGCATTTTTGTTTATAGGCAGTTTCAATGGCGATACATTTCTGACCATTTGCAATGCAAAAACCACTTGTAAACGTGGCACAACGGACTTTTTTAACTACTTCAGTCCTGGAAGATAGTAATATATGACTTCCACAGATGGGATCTTCCATCCTGGGGGGGCGTCATATGACTTCCTCGGCTTCGGGCTGACATAGGAGGCGCGCATGGAGTCACCGAAGAGCCGATGCGCATGTCCGCCGGTCACCCATGATCGTTCGTGACAGAGCAGGAACGTGCATCTGTGTGTGTAAATGCACAGATCCACGTCCTGTGAGATGAGACCGATGGTGTGTTCCCAGTACAGAGGAACACCGATCGGTCTCCTTCCCCAGTCAGTCCCATCCCCCTCACAGTTAGCGTCACTCCCTAGGTAACACATTTAACCCCTTGATCGCCCCCTAGTGTTAACTCCTTCCCTGCCAGTGACATTTATACAGTAACCAATGGCTATTTATAGCTCTGATCGCTGTGTCAATGGTCCCAAAATAATGTCGTGTCCAATCTGTCCGCCGCAATGTCAGTGCTGAAAAAAAATCGCAGATCACCGCCATTACTAGTAAAAAATAAAAATAATGCCATAAATCGATGATAACCTATTTTGTAGGCGCTATAACTTTTGCGCAAACCAATATACGGTTATTGCAAAATTTTTTTTTTTTTTTTTTTTTTTTTTTTTTTTTTTTTTTTTTTTTTACCAAAGATATGTAGAATACATATCAGCCTAGACTGAGGTAAACATGTTTTTTGTTTATAGCGCAAAAAATAAACTGCAGAGGTGATCAAATGCCACGAAAGAGAGCTCCATTTCTGTGAAAAAAATGATCAATTTCATTTGGGTACAGTGTAGCATGACCGCGCAATTCAAAATGTTACAGCGCTGAAAAGCCGCCTGGGCAGGAAGGGGGCGAAAGTGCCCGGTATTGAAGTGGTAAAACATTGGTTACTAGCTGTCAAGTTCCATTGTTAAGGAGAGGGTTTTAAAATGTCCCGTGTACATGAAGCCTAAAGGTGTAGACAGGGCCGGTGCTCCCACTAGGCAATCTAGGCAGTCGCCTAGGGCGCACTGCCACCTAGGGACGCAGGGGGGACCATGCTGATGTCTCTAGAAGCCATGGGTTACAGCTCTCTGCCCCCCCCGCCTCCCTCCCTGGGTGATGTGCAGCCATCACTGGAGGAGCAGGGCGGGCGGCATTGTGCATACAGACAGCCAGGATGGATCCACCCAGGCCCGGACTGGCCACAGGACACACGCTGGGCCAAGGCCACTTTTTCTGGAGGAGCGAGGATCCAAAAGAAAAGCTGCTCCTGCAGCTTATCCAGCCTCTCCGCAGCCGGCCGCCGGAGCCGGGTGGGAACTGAATGATCAGCTGAATGGGGGTGGAGCTGGAGGAGGTCTCCCGTGTGTGACTGGTGACACAGACTGCCGCCCGCTGTCTCACATGTGGAGGGAGCTGGAAAGCAGTGCCCCAAGGTAAGAACTTGTCAGGTGGTGGGGGGGAGCGCTGGGGATGAAGGCTACCAGTCAGACCTTATCCTTGGTGTGTGACCCCCTCCACTTGTCTGCACCCGCCCTCCTTTCAACCTGGCTCCATCCCTCCACCTGGCTACCCCCCCTCTCCTGTCCACTTTGCTATAACCTCCCTCCACCTAGCTGCACCTCCCCTCTCCCGTCCACCTGACTCCATCCCTCTGCCTGGATATATTCTCCCTCCACCTGGATGCACCCCCCTCTCCTGTCCACCTGGCTCCATCCTTCCCCCACCTGGCTGCACCCCCTCTCGTGTCCACCTGGCTCCATTCCCCCCCCCCCCACCTGGCTGCACCCCCCCTCTCGTGTCCACCTGGCTCCATTCCCCCCCCCCCCCCCCCCACCTGGATGCACCCCCCTCTCCTGTCCACCTGGCTCCATCCTTCCCCCACCTGGCTGCACCCCCTCTCGTGTCCACCTGGCTCCATTCCCCCCCCCCCACCTGGCTGCACCCCCCCTCTCGTGTCCACCTGGCTCCATTCCCCCCCCCCCCCACCTGGATGCACCCCCCTCTCCTGTCCACCTGGCTCCATCCTGGCTGCACCCTCTCTCTCCTGTCCACCTGGACCAGTTCTAGTGCTAACATACCTGGCTGATGCCCCTGGAAGTAGACAGCGCTACTCCAGTGATCTTTGCTTGGTTTCGAGTCCCGTGTCAAGCGGCTGTCCTGCTGCATTCTGAACACTGGAGGCTGGTCACTCAGCGTGGGTGTCATTCAGAGAATGCTTTGCATTGTGATGTCATCACCCACCTCTCCACCTCATCCAAGCAAAGCATTCGCTGAATGGTGCCCATGTGGAGCATCTAACCTCCTGTGTTCAGAACAGTGTAGCTGCTTGGCACGGGACCTGGAAGCCAGTGGGGATCACTGGAGTAACAGTGTATACATCACTGATTTTTGATTTTTTATGTTTTGTTTTGTTTTTCAGCTTCCAGGGACTTCAGCCAGATATGGTGTATATACTTAGTTACATTACATTGGTTCATCTTGGAGCAATGTAACTACAGTATGTAAATATTCACACACGTGTGGCGCACAAGAAAAGTCTACGCTTATTGTGCTATATCAGAATTTAATAATGATTCTCATAGGAGTCATGATTAAGTGCTGATGTAGAGTGAAACGCGTAGACTTTTCTCATGCTCCACAGTGTCTTGCTGCGGGGAGGTGTGTGTTTGTGTTTTTTTTTTTTTTTTTTTTTGAGTGCGGCTGTCCACTCTTGTTTTATTACATATGCTTCTGATACTTGTAAGAATTTCTCATCTCCGTATTAACACCTGCTCGCAGCAAGCAGTGCTGGAATCGGACATGGTGAAGTCATTCCTTTGTTGATTTGGATGTATGCTTTGGGTCGTTGTCATGTTGAAAGATGAAGTTCCTCTTCATGTTCAGCTTTCCTAGCAGAAGCCTGAAGGTTTTGTGCCAATATTGACAGGTATTTGGAACTGTTCATAATTTCCTCTTCCTTGTTCCAGCTGAAGAAAAACAACCCCAAAAGCACGATGCTGCCACCACCATGCTTCACTGTTTGTATAGTGTTCTTTTGGTGATGTGCAGGGTTTTTTTTTGTTTTGTTTTTTTGCGCCAAACATCTTTTGGAATTATTGCCAAAAAGTTAAACCTTGGTTTCATCGGACCATAACACATTTTCCCCATTTTCCCACACGCTTTTGGGAGACTTCAGATGTGTTTTCGCAAAATTTAGCAGGGTTTGGATGTTTTTCTTAACCACCTCCCGACCGCCCACTGTATATTGACGTCCTGTTTTTTAAAGATGGATATCTCGGTAACGGCAGCAGCTGCTGCCACAACCGAGGTATCCATCTTTAGGGCCGGCGATTCTGCACACGATAATGGTGGTCTATGCGGCGGGTTCGCCGCGAGATCACCGTTATCGGCGGCGGGAGAGGTGCCACCCCCCCTCCCGCCGCTTACCGGAGCCGTCGGTAGCGGCGGAGGCGATCGGGTCCTTTCACTGCTGAGGTACTGAGACGAGTGAGGCCAAGATGGCCCCCACCCGTCTCTATACCATGTGACGGCCGGAGCGACGTCATTACGACGGCTCCGCCCACTTCTCTTAAAGGCACAATTTATTTTGTGTCATTTGTTTAAACGACTTTTTTTTTTTTTTTTTTGCATTATAGTCTAAATATGAGATCTGAGGACTTTTTGACCCCAGATCTCATATTTAAGAGGACCTGTCATGCTTTTTTCTATTACAAGGGATGTTTACATTCCTTGTAATAGGAATAAAAGTGATCCAAATTTTTTTTTTTTTAAAAAACAGTGAAAAAATAAATAAAATAAAGTAAAATAAATAATTAAAAAAAAAAAAAAATTTTTTTTAAAGCGCCCTGTCCCGACGAGCTCGCGCGCAGAAGCGAACGCATACGTGAGTAGCGCCCGCATATGAAAACGGTGGTCAAACCACACATGTGAGGTATCGCCGCGACCGGTAGAGTGAGAGCAATAATTCTAGCCCTAGACCTCCTCTGTAACGCAAAACATGCAATCTGTAGAATTTTTTAAACGTCGCCTATGGAGATTTTTAAGGGTAAAAGTTTGACGCCATTCCACGGGCGCAATTTTAAAGCGTGACATGATGGGTATCAATTTACTTGGCGTAACATTATATTTCACAATCTAAAAAAAAATTGGGCTAACTTTACTGTTGTCTTTTTTTTTTTTTCAAAAAAGTGAATTTTTTCCAAAAGTGCGCTTAGAAGACCGCTGCGCAAATACGGTGCAAAAAAAAGTATTGCAATGACCGCTATTTTATTCTCTAGGGTGTTAGAAAAAAAACAATATATAATGTTTGGGGGTTCTAAGTAATTTTCTAGCAAAAAAACCTGTTTTAAACTCTTAAACACCTAAAATCCAAAACGAGGCTGGTTTTGAAGTGGTTAAGAAAAGGCTTCCGTCTTGCCACTCTACCCCATAGCCCAAACATATGAAGAATATGGGAGATTGTCGTCACATGTACCACACAGCCAGTACTTGCCAGATATTCCTGCAGCTCCTTTAATGTTGCTATAGGCCTCTTGGCAGCCTCCCTGACCCGTTTTCTACTTGTCTTTTCATCAATTTTTGGAGGGACGTCCAGTTCTTGGTAATGTAACTGTTGTGCCATATTTTCTCCACTGGACCATGGTTTTTTCTGTAGGATGCTGTAGGACTAGGACAATGTCAGGAAAGACCTACTAGAACAGCTAAACTTTTATTTGGGGTTAATCGGAGGCACTTTAAATGATGTGTGTACTGACTTCTATTTAACATGAGTTTGCATGTAATTGCTTAATTCTGAACACGGCTACATCCCCAGTTATAAGAGGATGTGCACACTTATGCAACCACATTATTTTAGTTTTTTTAATTTTGTCACATTTAAAGGTGGAAAAATTTCTGAAATTTTCCTTTGTGTGTTTTTTTTTTTTTTTTTTTTTAATTTTAAATATATCCACTGCATATGAACACCCAAAGTTTTTTGGCACAAGTTACCTCGCATGACAGGATTTTAAGTTTACCTGTCAAGGTAATGAGTCATCTATAGCAGACCTTGCAAAACTATGTCAGGCAAATGTATAAAACGCCTTTTTAATTTTTCTTAATGCGTCATTTTGAAGGAGTTGTAAAGCCTTTAATCGGATGACATTTAGGCCTCATTCACACTGGCACTGACAAACCTGTGATTATATGTGTTTATAGGACATTTCTAAATACATGTAATGATTTTAAATGGTATTATTCACTGCACATTTTATCTGCTTTTAGATGCAAATTAAATAAATTCTGTGTATTCAGGAGCAGATCAGATGTGAACGTGGCTAAAAGGAGGTGATATGTAGGGCTGCAACTAACGATTATTTTTATAATCGATTAGTTGGCCAATTATTGTTTCGATCGATTATTCGGTTAATAACCTTAAAAGAAAGTGTGGTGTATAATTTTGTTAATGTGTACAGTTTAAAAAAAAAAAGATAATTTATTCTTAAATATCTCTATGCAGTGGTAAATATAAATAACCAACTATATGGTTAGGGAGCAAAATATCGAATCCACTCTGAGAATAACAGACAGAAGAGATATACTGTATATACTATTAGAGGAGAGATACTGTATATACTATTAGAGGAGAGATACTGTATATACTATTAGAGGAGAGATACTGTATATACTATTAGAGGAGAGATACTGTATATACTATTAGAGGAGAGATACTGTATATACTATTAGAGGAGAGATACTGTATATACTATTAGAGGAGAGATACTGTATATACTATTAGAGGAGAGATACTGTATATACTATTAGAGGAGAGATACTGTATATACTATTAAAGGGTGAATCTGGTAAATATCATCAGACTCAGTGATCACATTTTTTTTATTAAAAACAAAAGCAATGTCTTCCTTCAAAAAAAATATAATTTTAAGAACGTTTGTTCTTTCATTCAGTGAATGTACAAAGATTTTTCGTCTGAATATTCTCGTCTGAAAATTGATCGGTGTGGCCAGCATAAGGCTCGGTACACACCTAGGCAGTTTGCTTTTCATCTGTTTCTGCTGTGCTTTTTGCTGTGCGTTTTGATTTTTGTGCACGTTATTTTGCTGCGATTTGCGTTTTTGCATTTTTTTGGCCAATTTGTTGTTGGGCAGATTAAAAAACACATTATTGCTGCAAAAACGCATTACATGCTTTTCTGCAGCTTCTCTATTAAAGTCTATTGAACCAAAAAAGCACCGTTTTGCATGAACGTGTCCCATAGGAAACCATGTGAATGAACTGTAGTGCGTTTCTGCAAAAAGCACCAAAAAACACATAGATGTGAACCAAGTCTAAGACGTTTAGTAACATAATGGGGTGAAAAAAACTAAAATTAGCCCTTTATAGTACAAAAAAAGCAGATAATCACTACTGTAAGAGGTTAATTTTTTTTAGTGTAGAACTGTGAAAGTAATATTTGCAGTAGCGATTATTTGCTCTTTTTGTACTATAAAGGGCTCATTTTAGTTTTTTTTTAACCCCATTATGTTACTGGCCGATTAATCGATTATGAAAATAGTAATCGATTAATTTCAGAATCGATTAGTTGTCGATTAATCGATTAGTTGTTTCAGCCCTAGTGATATGCATATAAAGGCAAGTAAACTCAGGTGAGGATAGGTATACCTCAGACCATGTTCATACTGGGTGTTTAGCCCCTGTGTGTCTATACTGGGTGTTTTCATGCACCCGGAGGCACAGGTGTAGCCTGTCAAGGTCCGTGACAGGCTGAAAAATGCTGTGGCTGAACATGTTCATGTTTAGGACTTTTGTGTACATTCTAGGCATTTGCATCTGAATGTATGTGACGCAAGCGTAAGTACCGCTCGATACTGTCCTACCGCAGCATATTCCAGCCTGCATTAAGACTTTGGCAGACTGCAGGTCTGGACGTGCACCTGTGTCTCCTGAGCGCAGAAAACGCCTGGATTGGGTGCACAGTGGCTAAACGCACGTTGTGCATGTGGCCTACACACATACTTGTACTTCCTTCTGCATTAAGAAATTAGCAGCAGTGCCAGTGTGAATGTATCCGTATGACGGCCATACACAGATCAATTGTTGGCTGAGATGCGTTCTGTGGGTTGGCTTGTCTTCACCACCTGGCTTGACACAGGTGTATGTGTGTGTGTGTGTGTGTGTATATATATATATATATATATATATATATATATATATATATATATATATATATGTATGTATGTATGTATGTATGTATATATGTATGTATGTATATATATATATGTATATATATATATGTATATGTGTATATAAATTATACTATACTGTCACAAACATCTCATCACTGCTGATCTCTTCCAGCTTCTTTTAGCTACTTCCTGTAAAACGCGTTTAAAACGTATTGCACGGTTTACCTTTTCCTAACTTTATTGAAATGTTTCATTTTAACTTTGTGCCCCCCAGTGCATCGTCCTCTGTAAAGGATAGGGCAGTTTTAGTTTGTTTTAAGTGAATGTGGCAAGTTTGGTCTTTCTCCACATTCCTGTTATTCCTGCTTTTAATTCAGTCCTAGAACATGACTCCACCCTGACATATGGTGAACCGCAGCAAACCTCACCCTCCGAGCGTTCTCTGATCACTGAGCTTGTCTAAGTTGTAGTCTCTTTATTTTCAGGTGTTGCTAGTGCAATCGTGGTGTGTGTGTGTGTGTGTTGTTTTTTTTTTTTTTTTTTTTTTTTTTTTACACCTCTAAGTGATTGTTCGAGTCCATCAGCTCAGCGGGAGATCTCTCCGCTGAGTCGGTGATGTCTGTCTGATTTTTAGCGGATCGGACCAGGTTGGATGTCAGCGGACATCCGTCGCTCCATAGACTAACATGGAGCACCCGTTCAGGTCTGCCTGTCAGTTTTGTTGGCGGACCTGAACGGTCCGACAGTGTAAAAGGGGCCTAAAGTGTGTGTGTGTGTGTGTGTGTGTGTATGTATGTATATGTACATACACGCACCATACTTACTTCGACTGTGCAGTTCCTTTTGCACAGAGTTGCCCTGATCCTCGACTTCTGGGGTCGGCTCCTCCCCACATCAGATAACCCCCTAGGAAAAGCCCTATCCTGGGGGGGGGGTTGTTTACGTTGCTGGCACGCTCCCGAGTCCAGCATTTGTGTCCATAGACACGAATACTGGACTCGGCCCCACCGCTCGCATCATTGGATTTAATTGACAGCAGCAGGAGCCAATGGCTGCGCTGCTTTCAATCTATCCAATCAAGAGCCGGGAGAGCGGGTCCCCGCTGACAGAAATACGAGTCTCAGGTAAGTAAAACTGGGGGGGGGGGGGGGGGGGTGCTAGGGACCGGTCTCTGCCAGGTGTTTTTTTTTTTTTTTTTTTTCACCTTGCATTAAGGTGAAAAAACACGAGGGTTTACAACCCCTCTAATGCATCAAGATAAAAAACCTTGAGGCTTTAGAACCACTTTAATTCAGAACTGTCTTCTGTTCACCTGTTATTTTATTGGAACTCTACCCTGAGCTTGCCATACAGTAGATTTTCGGTCAAACATTTGTATCAAATTCTCAGCGCATTCGATGGTGTGGCGTAGAAAAACCCGACGCCAATTTGACCCCACTAACGGAACATAAAGAGAGCCTTCTTGTAATGCAAATTTTCTGATGAGATTCTACTAGTGTATGGGCAGTTTTAGGCATCATGCGTGTGTCCGATCCCTATACGGCCAATGTACATAGCTTGCGTAATGCCTCCGTAATGAATGAGTAAAGGCGGCTGCACATGGTCTTGGGTCAAGCGTTTCACAAAGCACCCCTCTGCACTTTCTATCTACATTCAGAGCATACTTCCATGCACGTTGTTGCTTTACGAAACTCTCTTGGTGCAAGACCACATACAGTCCCCTCTTCTTATTCATTTCAGTGGGCCACTGAACGTGGCTGCAGCAGGTCTTGGGGCAGGCATTACGCAAGTTCCGCATACTGTACAGCCCCTGTATGGCTGTGTACATTAAGCCTAAGGTAGGCCATAGATTATGCCATTTTCTTTCCTGCAACCATTGGAAGCTGTCCCTACCGGGAGAACACAATGATTTTTGCTATAAAATGCCAATCTCATGCTAGAAATCCAACATGCTGGTTGTACCTAAGTTGATCCAATCAGCTTGCCCACAAATAGATTGAATCACGGCTGGTCTCTACTGAACCGGTCGAGATTCGAACCATCTATGGCTGGCTTAAGGCTTGGTACACATGGGTCCCTTTTTTTTTTTTTTTTTTTTTCCCAATCAGCCAGGGAGACAATGGAGAAAAAAAACAAATGGATTCCCCATCAACAAGAAACGTGGATGGTAAAATCCTCCCCACTGTGCTTTTGTATGCTGACAGTGGTATCTCCACTTACTATCTGCAACCTCAACTTCTAGTAAAAGTTGTTCTACTTACCTGCTATAGTAGTGGTGTTCAACTTTATGATATGGGGGGCAAGTTATAAAATAGTTGGTTTTAAGCCACTTCAAGACAAAGTTGGAACCTTCTACCTGAGGCCTTTCATAAATAAGTTTAAAAAAGGAGCGCTTAACATTTCTAATACTTCCTGAGCACTCCTAACCACATCTAATCCTAGCTTTGGGGTAGGTATTGTGTAGTTTTTCTGGAGGACCCAAGCCTCACCTGTCCTTTGGTGCACTTAATGCAGACCAAACTGGAGCATGATTGGCCCCACTCACTGCTTTTACATTCTTTGAAAGAATCCTAGAAAGGATTCGATTTTCTTTGGTTGGTCTTATGTGCTTGGTGTAGTACAGAGTGTAGGTAGGGCTCTGGGTACACCTTCCATAAGCTTTCCACCATGGTACATTAAGACTGAAGTGGTTTTCAGCATTTGGGTTACTGTTGATACTGTATACTTATTAAAGCACAACACAAGGCTGGCAACAATATATATATATATATATATATATATATATATATATATATAATGCTTGTTTTTTATTTTCCTGGGAATTATTTAAAAGGGTAATACTTGCAGAACCTTAATTTGGTTTTGCAGGCCCCACTCTTCTGGTTTCCACTATGGCGGCTCTCCCTCTTCAGTCGTGTTGGTACCCCTCTTGCCAATATCATCATGTACAGTGCAGAGCCAGTGGTCACCGCTCCAGGTTTGCAGTGTATGTGATGACATCAGGGGCTTACCCAATTATCAGTGCCGGAGAGCAAAGGATCAGAGCGTCGGCTGTCTCAGGACAATTGGTATTTTCGTCAGTTGGGTCACCCCCCCCCCCCAGTAGTCTCCAAACTGCGGCCCTTTGCATTATTATATCTGGCCTTTATCTGCCCCTTGGGAATTCCTCCTGCAGATATGAAGCGCTATTGCTGCCGCCAGTGGTGGGGCGCTATTGCTGCCGCCAGTGGTGGGGCGCTATTGCTGCCGCCAGTGGTGGGGCGCTATTCCTCCCGCTGCTGCCAGTGGTGGGGCACTATTTCTGCCGCCAGTGGTTGGGCCCAATTCCTCCCCCTGCTGCCACCAGTGGTGCTATGTAATTTTTTAATTTTTTTTTCACTCCCCCCTGACCACAATCCAGCCCCCCTAGAGTCTGAAGGACTGTAAACTGGCCCTTTTTGCTTTAAAAGTTTGGGGACTCCCTGCCTTAGATAAAAGCATATAATGGAAGGTGGCAATTTTTACTTTTATTGGCCAGCATGATGTTCAGTTTTAACAAACATCGCTGCTTCTAAGGAGTATGTGGAAATCAAGAAGAATCGCTTATCGTTACCCCCGACAATTTTCACTTTGCTTTCTCTTGGAACTGTAGGAGATGGTGAGAGGTTATACTTGAAGGCCTTTTTTCTTCAACCCAAGTAATTATGGATTCTTTGCACTGATTCAATTAAGCAGAAAGACTTTTTGAGGTTGCAGACTCTATTAAGTATGATGTCATCTCCTGGATGACTGTAATGCATTAGGCTTTGTCATAACCACCAAATTAATGTACATTGCATGATGTGATGAAGGTTCTTTTTCTGCTGAAATTATAAATGAATCAAAAACGGTATGAAAATATTATTGTCTGACCAAGCTTTACCATTCAGCATTGTTGACAGGATAATAAAATAAATTCTGCATCTAGAAAGACGAGGCTTAATACAAAATGCTTCTAGACAATATTGCATACTATATCTCCATGCTTCCCCTAGTAGTCTATGGATGTGACATGAGTGAGATGTCTTGGCAGCAGAGAGCTTTATTATTTAAATTGATTATATTAGTTTTTTTTTTTTTTTTTTTTTTTTTTTTACAATTACGGTAACTAACAGTACAGGAAAGAACACAAGGCAGTATAGATTATCTACTTATAATGAAAGGGATATCATACAGCTTGATATAAACACCATTAGAAAGTACACCTAAGATTGGCGTATTTTTATATCATTTTTAAACCTTATGTTGAACAGTAGACTTGAATCTGCAAGGTGTTGCACCTAAGGCAGTTCTTTACTAATCTGATGAGTTATTTTACTGCTGTGATGTGTATAGCCTGGTGTCAATTGATCTCCTTCACAACACACAAGCTGAATGAGACCATACAATAGTCGGCAGGCTCTGCTGGGTTTTAATAAAAGAAGCCCAGTATAATCCAGCTACGTATAATTAACCCTAGGTTCACATCTATGCGGTTGCAGTTGATGCGGTTTTTGCAGTGCATTTTGTGTTTTTGAACATGTTTTTGCATTTGTTTTTTAACAAACTGTTTTTTATAGCTGGTTGTTAAGGCTGCCACGTCCTTAACAACCAGGTCATCAGCGGTCAAACCCCCCCCCCCATGCCAATTTTTTTTTTAAATAGGGCCCCCCCAAATTCATACCAGACCCTTATCTGTTCATGCAGCCCGACTGGTCAGGAAAGGGAGGGGGAAGCCCGCTGACTCTTTGGTTTTTAAGTATGTGGTGACTGGTTTTCCCACCCGCTCTTTAACAACCAGCTATATAAAGTGTTTATGGATAAAAAAAAAAGCATCAAAAATGCAACACTTGCGTTTTTGGATGCGGGTTTATTAAAAATGTATAGATGTGAAATGTACCATAGGAAACCATGTTAAACGAGTTGTAGTTCATTTCTGAAAACTGCATAACGCACTAAAAAACGCATAGGTGTGAACCTAGGGTAAAGAAACCTTGCTTTAAAGCTGAACTCTTTAACGTCCTTCCTTGCAGTGGGAATGCATCTGCACTCCAATGGTTAAATGCTTGTTTATGCCCAGGGGCGCCATGAAAAGCACTTTTACTTAGCTGATTTTCTGCTCTTGTGGGCTCCTCTTGCCCTTCTAAACTGGTCCCTGCAGCCTCCTCCTTCACTATGCTCCAACAGACCTCTGATGTCATCAACACTGATGCAGGGGCCATAGCCCTGCATTGGTTGCAAGGACGCCGAGGGATAGTCCACTGCCAGAGCAAAGGGGAGCTCCGTCTGCTGGTGGAGTTGATGGAGACAACAGTGGACATGTCTGCATAATGATTAGTTGGTAAAGTCGCTTGTAGACTCCGCTGGAAGTGCATGCATCAGGAAGGCAGTTGCGAGTGAGGGAAACAGTTGTCACACTAACAGGAAGTGCCTTATCGAAGTCCGACATCACCAGGCATTCATGTAAGCTGCAGATTTTAAACTTGCATTAACATGTTCTAGATTATATGAGATTGATTGGGTTCACATCCAGTTTACTTGTTCACAATCTTTAGAAATTAACACAGACCGTACACTGCTCAAATTTCGGCCAATCCCTGCTGACGTTAGACATTTTTCCCATTTAAATCTGAACTAGGAGGAAATCCAGAGAGCACTACGATTTAATGCAGTGTTTTTGTTTTTTGTTTGTTTTGTTGTTTGTTTTGTCGTTTGTTTGTTTTTTGTTTTTTTTTCTCTCTTCCTGCCTCTAAATGCCCTATCCATGTTAGTCTATGTACCCACACACACATAAGTGGTTAAAGGAAGAAAAGAAAATCCCATTGCTGCATTTAAGAGGTGTTTCGTCAGAAAAAAACGCCTAAACGCATCTAAACATTGGGTACGTTTAGCTCTTGAGTATTCCTTCATTTCAATGGTCATTATAAATGAATATTCTGGCGGGTGGAGTGAATGAACGCCCAAATGCTTGATGCTCCTAAACGCATTTGCAAAACGTGGCTTTAGGCGCATTTTTATGCTTCTTTTCTCTTGTCAGCAGAGTAGGTGTTCAGAAGAGCTGGACAAATGGCCTAATGTAATATTAAAAAGGGGTCTGACCCGGAGTAGCGAACAGAAAAGGTATGCCACATCCCATAATATAGAAACACGAACAATGGGTTCCCCTGAGGTGGGATTTTTAAGGCATTACCAAAAAACGTTCATAATATGTATGAAAAAAGAAAATTTTATTACAAAATACACACACATAATACAAAAATATACCAAGTGACAAAATCAACACAAGCATAAAAAATGCATAGATACGAATGCATCAAGGACAGCATGTGGGGGACAGAAAATAATCACAATGGACGAACAGTTAAGCATAGGATGGGGTAGGTCTCACTAAACCGACGCGTTTCGGAAAATCCTTCGTCAGGGTTTGACAAGTGAGGTTTATCATCTGTTTAATATTACAGAAGCAAAAAACATAGAGTAGTTAGCATTACATATACATGTGACATAATATGTCCCCCATACCTCATATGTGAGAGTGAACTCACTTACCCAATGCAAGTGTTACAAAGAGATTCAAAGCAAATAATCAGCTCTACTGTGGTATCCCAGGCCATGTGTAATTCTAGGTGATCCAATTGTGAGTAGATGGAGTACTAGAAGAGGTTCATGTGAAGGACACCATTTCCCTAGATGCTGAGACACGTCACGTCCAAATTAGGGCGCAACGTCTGTGCATGGGCTGGGGTCCACAGAAATCTTCGGACCTAAGACCAAGCAAACAGTATCATGAGGAGTGGCAAAGAGTTGGGGGTGAACACCCCCATCAGACTGGTACAAAGAACCTGTCAATGTGTAAAGGCTAATGGTCAAAGAGAAACATACCTGGGATCTGGAGCCACAAAGAACACCTACAGGGTGTACCGTAGGGGGAGGGGAGGAGGGCACGGAGGGTACCTTGCTGACCATCAGACAGACATCATAAAAGAGATCTGGTGTTGGGAGAAAGAGGGGGGTCTTTTTTTAAAAAAAGGTAATGCAAAAAGTATATATATATGGGTTGTGGTGTATATATAACCACATCACATATGAGCAGATAATCAAAAGGGTAAAAAGCTCCCCAAATAATCAAAGGAGTAAAAAGCTCCCCAGTAATACCCCCAGTCCAACAGGTAACTTACTTTAGCAGCTAGGAGCCCAGCATGAGTGCAGCATCCTCCTCCGATCACAAGATCCGAGTGGATGAGCTCAGCTATTTATCTCCACTGAAAGTGAGGCCAGCTGATTGCAACAGCAAGCAGCTGTGTGCATCGTGTCCACCCTGGACTCCCTCCTCCCATTCGGCTCCAGCTGACAGGGGATCCGCCCCTGGGCAGATCTCCTGTCATCCTGGTCCAATAGTGGGCCCCCTGGGAGTGGACCGCGCCACGCCCCCCCAAAGGAACGAGTGACGCCGGCCCTGACCCCACACCGCGCACGCGCACCAGTAACACTGGAGCGCATCGTCGCGGCTGACGTCACGGCGCCGCGTCCCGGAGGCGCGCGCCGCCGTTCACTCCCACCAGAACGGCGGCGCGCGCCTCCGGGACGCGGCGCCGTGACGTCAGCCGCGACGATGCGCTCCAGTGTTACTGGTGCGCGTGCGCGGTGTGGGGTCAGGGCCGGCGTCACTCGTTCCTTTGGGGGGGCGTGGCGCGGTCCACTCCCAGGGGGCCCACTATTGGACCAGGATGACAGGAGATCTGCCCAGGGGCGGATCCCCTGTCAGCTGGAGCCGAATGGGAGGAGGGAGTCCAGGGTGGACACGATGCACACAGCTGCTTGCTGTTGCAATCAGCTGGCCTCACTTTCAGTGGAGATAAATAGCTGAGCTCATCCACTCGGATCTTGTGATCGGAGGAGGATGCTGCACTCATGCTGGGCTCCTAGCTGCTAAAGTAAGTTACCTGTTGGACTGGGGGTATTACTGGGGAGCTTTTTACTCCTTTGATTATTTGGGGAGCTTTTTACCCTTTTGATTATCTGCTCATATGTGATGTGGTTATATATACACCACAACCCATATATATATACTTTTTGCATTACCTTTTTTTAAAAAAAGACCCCCCTCTTTCTCCCAACACCAGATCTCTTTTATGATGTCTGTCTGATGGTCAGCAAGGTACCCTCCGTGCCCTCCTCCCCTCCCCCTACGGTACACCCTGTAGGTGTTCTTTGTGGCTCCAGATCCCAGGTATGTTTCTCTTTGACCATTAGCCTTTACACATTGACAGGTTCTTTGTACCAGTCTGATGGGGGTGTTCACCCCCAACTCTTTGCCACTCCTCATGATACTGTTTGCTTGGTCTTAGGTCCGAAGATTTCTGTGGACCCCAGCCCATGCACAGACGTTGCGCCCTAATTTGGACGTGACGTGTCTCAGCATCTAGGGAAATGGTGTCCTTCACATGAACCTCTTCTAGTACTCCATCTACTCACAATTGGATCACCTAGAATTACACATGGCCTGGGATACCACAGTAGAGCTGATTATTTGCTTTGAATCTCTTTGTAACACTTGCATTGGGTAAGTGAGTTCACTCTCACATATGAGGTATGGGGGACATATTATGTCACATGTATATGTAATGCTAACTACTCTATGTTTTTTGCTTCTGTAATATTAAACAGATGATAAACCTCACTTGTCAAACCCTGACGAAGGATTTTCCGAAACGCGTCGGTTTAGTGAGACCTACCCCATCCTATGCTTAACTGTTCGTCCATTGTGATTATTTTCTGTCCCCCACATGCTGTCCTTGATGCATTCGTATCTATGCATTTTTTATGCTTGTGTTGATTTTGTCACTTGGTATATTTTTGTATTATGTGTGTGTATTTTGTAATAAAATTTTCTTTTTTCATACATATTATGAACGTTTTTTGGTAATGCCTTAAAAATCCCACCTCAGGGGAACCCATTGTTCGTGTTAATGTAATATTAAATGCAGAAGTAGACTAGACTCGCACTTTTCTGATATGCTTTATGGAAATACCCATCATGTTCGTTAGCATGTTGTGGTGTCCTTCATTATAAATGGCACCTCAGTGCACTAATGAACATAGCCCCAAGGAGCGGCGGGGGAGCATGAGTGAGGGTAGTATCAGGGATGTTCGGGGCTCATGTTGGCCTGAATGAACATATACACTATATTACCAAAAGTATTGGGACGCCTGCCTTTTACACGCACATGAACTCAGCCTTTGCAGCTATAACAGCTTCAACTCTTCTGGGAAGTTTATCCACAAGGTTTAGGAGTGTGTCTATGGGAATGTTTGACCATTCTTCCAGAAGCGCATTTGTGAGGTCAGGCACTGATGTGGACGAGAAGGCCTGGCTTGCAGTCTGCGCTCTAATTCATCCCAAAGGTGTTCGATCGAGTTGAGGTCAGGACTCTGTGCAGGCCAATCAAGTTCCTCCACCCCAAACTCTGTAATCCATGTCTTTATGGACCTTGCTTTGTGGTCTGGTCCAAATCATTTGGTGAAGGGGAGATTATGGTGTGGGGTTGTGTTTTTTTTTTTTTTTTTTTTTTTTTTTTTTTTTTTAGGGGTTGGACTTGGCTCCTTAGTTCCAGTGAAGGGAACACTTAAGGCGTCAGCATACCAAGACATTTTGGACAATTTCATGCTTCCAACTTTGTGGGAACAGTTTGGGGATGGCCCCTTCCAACATTACTGCGCACCAATGCACAAAGCAAGGTCCATAAAGACATGGATGAGCAAGTTTGGGGTGGAGGAACATGACTGGCCTGCACAGAGTGCTGACCTCAACCTGATAGAACATCTTTGGGATAAATTGGAGTGGAGACTGCGATCCAGGCCTTCTTGTCCAACATCAATGCCTGACCTCGCAAATGTACCTCTGGAAGAATGGTCAAACATTCCCATAGACCAGTGGTCATCAACCCTGTCCTCAGGGCCCACTAACAGGCCAGGTTTGCAAGATAACTGAAATGCATCACAGGTGATATAATTTGCTGCTCAGGGATTGCAGTATTCTAGTCTGCATCTCCCCCAAGGTAATACATAAAACCTGGCCTGTTAGAGGGCCCTAAGGACAGGGTTGATGATCACTGCCATAGACACACTCCTAAACCTTGTGGACAGCCTTCCCAGATGAGTTGAAGATGTTATAGCTGCAAAGGGTGGGCCAACTCAATATTGAACCCTACAGACTAAGACTGGGATGCCATTAAAGTTCATGTGCATCTAAAGCCAGGTGTCCCAATACTTTTGGTAATATTGTGTAGAATTTTTAGAGGGTTTAGCAGTAGCAACATATGTATTTTTCCTTTTTTTTTAAAAGGACGGCTACGTTTTATGTGCCTGTTTACCCCAGATGCGGTGGGGTTGTGCTGGCCGCCATTTCCAGGCGCAGCCCCAACACAGCAGCAAATGCCTTGTTTCCAATCATGGAAGAAAGGAAAAATCCTGGACTGCTGCACACCGCTAAACATCTTTATTTAAACGATTAAAATCCAAAAACAGTCAAATCTTGTGCATAGAAGACAGGAAACCAGCTAATGCGTTTCACATCATGGATAGATGCTTAGTCGTGTTTCCAATCATGTCAGTTCACTGTGGCTACATGGTTACATAGTAGGTGAGGTAAAAAAAAGACACAAGTCCATCAAGTCCAACCTATGTGTGTGATTATGTGTCAGTATTACATTGTATATCCCTGTATGTTGTGGTCGTTCAGGTGCTTATCTAATAGTTTTTTGAAACTATCAATGCTCCCCACGGAGACCACCTCCTGTGGAAGGGAATTCCACATCCTTGTCACTCTTTACAGTAAAGAACCCTCTACGTAGTTTAAGGTTAAACCTCTTTTCTTATTTTAATGAGTGGCCACGTGTCTTGTTAAACTCCCTTCCGCAAAAAAGTTTTATCCCTATTGTGGGGTCACCAGTACGGTATTTGTAAATTGAAATCATATCCCCTCAAGCGTCTCTTCTCCAGAGAGAATAAGTTCAGTGCTCGCAACCTTTCCTCATAACCAGGGGCGTTGCTAGGTCTACAAAAGATCTGGGGCTGGAGCCCATAGCAGCGTACTAAAGAAAGTCAAACACTTGGAGATATATATATATATATACTCTCTATCTCTCCCCAGAGAGCCTCCCCTCCCCTTGGGGACCCCTGCAGATATTCGGGGCTATAGCCCCAAAAGCCACCCCCTAGTGACGCCACTGCTCATAACTAATATCCTCCAGACCCTTTATTAGCTTTGTTGCCCTTCTTTGTACTCGCTCTATTTCCAGTACATCCTTCCTAAGGACTGGTGCCCAGAACTGGACAGCATACTCTAGGTGCAGCCGGACCAGAGTCTTGTAGAGCGGGAGAATTATCATTTTATCTCTGGAGTTGATCCCCTTTTTAATGCATGCCAATATAGTTGCATAGTAGAAATGGTGTGCGATGAAAGGCAGTACTACTTGCACTTTTTTGCACAGTGGTCTGCAAGGCAAATTACTGCATTGTGGTGCATAGAGCTGGAGTGAAATGTCACTCTTCACATTTTTATTAATGTTTGGTGAAATAAAAGTACACAATGTGATGTGCCCAAATCGGAGTGATGGCAATATATATCGCACAGCGCACGCCAGTGGCCATGCGTTCAGGGGCCCGCTCGTGTGGACAGGCCCCTTGCACTTATGTATTTTGATGCAGTGGCTTGTTGCATCACTGGTGCACTTTTCTTAGGAATGAATAGTAAAACCTGTGAAATGATCCTAAAACAATTCACGCGTTTAATTTACTAAAGAGTGCAAACTCTGGTACAGCTCTGCATTATGACTAGTAATCAGCTTCTAACTTCAGCTTGTTCAAATAAGCTTTGACAATTAAACCTGGAAGCTGATTGATTTCTCTGCAGAGATGCCTCAGAGTTTGCACTCCCCGTTTTAGTAAATGAACCCTTCCATCTTCCCAACTCTCTTCACATCTTGGTATCGAGCTTGGTTCACAAAACCAGCAGGACATAATTACAAAACATTTGGCAGCATTAAAATGTCAAAATAACAATATCAGAATACCATAGAGAATTTGGACTTCTAAGGGGGTCATTCTAAAATGCTCACATAAGCCCTTCGATTTACTTGGGAGATCAAACCTTTGTAAAGAAATCCAACAAATGAAAATTCGGGATGAAATGTGGGCTGCAATCCCTGTCATTCAAAGAGCTGAAATGTGGTTTCTGGGCCTGGAATAGTTTGAATTAGTGTGAGGTATGTGCCTCTCCCCAACTGTACAAACATTAGGAGTGCTACACTTAAGATTCGTGTAAACAGAGGCTTATTGCTTCATCTCCAGCACGTTGACACCTTAGCACACCACAAATAATGCTTTTAACGGCTGTCTTCCACATGTATAAGAATTTCTTTGGACATTCTCTGGAATGGCTTCTGTCACTTTGCTTGCTTAAGGAAAAATGACAGGTTCTCTTGAAGGAGAAGCCTTAGGCTTCATGCACAGGAGACGCCGGTGCAAACTCTACTGAACACCTGTTTTAAAAGCTGAAACCGGCCTTTAAAAACGCCCGTTTAGCCGCGTTTTACCACATTTGCGTCTAGAAGCGTCTGCAGAGCAGAGAATGACATTTTGCAAACCCAACTTTGAGGCCCCGTATCTCGGGGCCACTTGGTGCTAGGAACCCCAAATGTGGTATGCAAACAGTGGATGTAGCACTACAACATATCCAAAGCTGGGGTTCCTAGCTCCAAGTGGCCCCGAGATATATGGGGCCCCAAAGTCGGGTCGCAATATGTCATTCTCTGCAGCAGAAAAGTGCTTGACATTTTGCGACCCCACTTTGGGCCCCGTATCTCGAGGTCACTTGGTGCTAGGAACCCCAAATTTGGACATGTTGTAGTGTTCCACTGTGTAAGCAAATTTGGGGTTCCTAGCACTAAGTGGCCCGATTTTATATGGGGCCCCAATTTGGGTCGCAAAATGTCAAGCACTTTTCTGCAGCAGAGAATGACATTTTGTGACCCGACTTTGGGGTCCCATATCTCGGGGCCACTTGGTGCTAGGAACCCCAGCTTTGGATATGTTTTAGCACCAAGTGGCCCCGAGATACTCTGTTTTCTGGTCCAAAAAAATAGGGTTCCTTTTAAAAACAGGAACGTGGAAAACTTTTGCGTCTGAACCCATTTTTTTTGCTTCTGCAAAAACGAGGTTAAACGCAACTGCCTAAACACCAAAAAATGAGACTGTGTACATGGACACATAGGATAACATTGAATGAGTTCAGGGGCAGTTGAAAAAAGTGTCCAACTGCTTCTGAACGCGTGTTTAACAGCGTCTCGTGTGCATGAGGCCTTACCCCATCGCCATCTCCTGAGTCCCACCTTCAGTGTTCTCCCCTGCTGCTGTTTTCCAAGAGTTGTGTTTTGGTGGCCCATTTGATGCGTGAACTTGCATCATCTTGTAATGCAGAGCACCACAACATATGGTAGTGCATTTCTGTGCAACGTGGGTGTGTTGGGAGTGCAATAAGGAATGAATGGCACCGCAGTACATCCGAACACAAAACTAATGTGTTGCACATTACTGTAGTGCAGGAGTGTGAATCCAGCCCTTTGGACATGGACCCAAGTTGAACATTTTATTTATTTATTTTTTGTAACATGTTGAAATCTCTTGATTTTAGAAATCTGGGTTTGCATCTACTTAAACCTCTTGCTTTCCCATCTAATTGTACCTGTGCTTAGAAGCTGTTATAAGTTCTTTATCAATCCTTCTCTAGTATCACAGCTCTAGCCTTCCCTATAATCTCATGGGGTTCCTCCACACTGGTCAGTCAAGGCTCTGAGAGGATGAAAAGCCAGACAGAGCTCTGCAGCAGATTTGGGCATGTGCCAGACTAACAAAGATGATGGCACCAGAGTGGGGGTGAGGCCAAAGCTAAAGGGGACTGAAGTTCCTCTTTAAGTACTTCACAATATGTTGTAGGGTGGTAATCCTCTGTAGGAGCTGTGGCAAAGGTGTGTGTGTGTGTGTGTATGTATGTGTGTGTATATGTGTGTGTGTGTGTGTGTATATATATATATATATGTATATATATATATATATATATATATATATATATATATATATATATATATATATATATATATATATATATATATATTTTCTTTTTACTTTATTGTGTGTAATCTTCTGGCAAACATGAAGAGCTCTTACATTTGGTAAAGTTGCAAGTAAACACAACCTTACCTTTTTGGCATGTGGAGAATATCCCTGAGTCCACGTGAGAAGTGGGCGGTCACACACACAAGGACTCTGGGGGACCCAGCCCTAGGTCTTCTGAAGAGTTGGTGGGTCTAAGTCCTGGGCACAGAAAAGAAAACCCTCAGGTTTAATGCGGCAGAGGCCCTATTGGGAGTATGGGGTGGTGGTCTTGCAAGGGTCAACATAATCCAAAGTACTGAATAGACATTTATTGGCAACACCAAAGGCATTTTTTGTGGCCAATACGCCACTGCATCAGTTTGTGGTGTTTCACAGAGGTTTAGCAATTCCCTGTCTCTGTTACCAGTAAATGTCTAGTTGGTACTTCTGATGACTTTGACCCTTCCATGACCACCACCCCACACTGCCAAGGGTGCCTCTGCCGCATAGCCCCTAAGGGTTGTTTCTCTCCACCCTTGAGTTCACAATATGTTGACACCATATGGAAAAGGAAAAGCATAAATGTACAAATCCTTACCATATGCTCATGGAGTTATAAGCTCCAAGTATGGATTTGCAATTTGCTGTCTTTTTTTTCTCTCCTTGTGCCTGTGTGGAAGCCAAGCATTCTCCATTGTCCCAGATCAATATCTGTGCTGCACAGTCAGCTGTTGAGACCTCCCTGATGAAATAAGAGATTCTGAAAGCTTGCATTGCAGGACATTATCTAATAGTGGTGTTAAACAGACATCAATCATTGGATCCTCTTAATGGGCATGCTTTTCCTAATTGATGCCATAAGCTTAATTCATTGCTCAGACCGACGAGTCGGGATTTTTTTTTTTTTCTTTCTTTCCTAGGCTAGTATTGACTGTGCTGACACACAGAAGAGCAATAAACACGATCTATCATTCTATCAAGGTCATTATCTAGGGACAAGAGCAAAAACATATTTCATTTTTTATTCTTTAATGTGTTTCCAATTGATGCCTTTAAAGGAGCAGTTCAGGAAAAAAGATTAGAAATATTGCCAGTAAATTGCTAATGGTTATTACTATAGACAGGGCTGCGTAGTTTCGTCAATAAAATGTCCTACATTTAGTTTGCAGGGCCTGCTGTTATCCTGCATTCTGTCTGTCAGAGGCTGGACTGGTTTGCTATCAGTCTTGCCTGCGGCAACTGTATGAAATGACTCAGATGTGGAGAGGAGTCCTGAGAACATAAAGATTCTGTCTGTAGCAGAGAAGAGAATCAGATGGGGGGGGGGGGGGGGGGAGGGGAGCAAACGAATGGTGCCGATTTTTAATGCTGAAGAGTAAAGGAGAATGCTGCGACTTTTTAAGTGTGCTTGTTTTCAGTGACCAACTGGATTCTGGTTCTAAAAAAAAAAAAAAAATTGCGAGCAGTCAAAATTCTTGCAGAGGTGACCTGCTGTCTCCTCTGCAATTAATCAAACTTACTTGCCTGTTGGCAATCTTCTTTGCTGGGGAGCTTTTACCCCCCCCCCCCCCCCCTATTTGTCTTGGTAACCATTGATATTGGAGCAGAAAATGATGGGGATACACAATTTTACAGTTGTCACTACACTAAGAGCTCAGAGTTTATCTTTCAATGGGGAAACCTTTTACCAGTGACAGGGAATTTGCCTTCTTTATAGAAATTTCATCTCACTTTCTGTTACATAGTAAGGCTGAAAAAAAGACCTCAGTCCATCCAGTTAAATCTGTGGTGTGTGAACGTGCTTGCATTTATGTCAATAGTACATAGTATACCCCTGTATGTTGTGATCGTTGAGGTGCACATCTAATAGCTTTTTGACACTATCAATGCTCCCTGCTGATACCACCGCTAGTGGAAGAGAATTCCACATCCTTACCACTCCGACAGTAAAGAACCCTCTAAACACTTTATGGTTAAACCGCTTCACTTCCAACTTCAGTGAATGGCCACGTGTCCTTTTTAAACTCCCTCTCATTGAAAAGTTTGTTTTTTGTTTGTTTTTTTTCCCCCCCTATGCTAGGCTCACCAGTACGGTATTTGTACATTGAAATCATATCCTCTCTCAAGCGTCTCTTCTCCGGAGAATAAACGTGTAATGCTTGCAGTCTTTCCCCATACCTGAGATCCTCCAGTCCTTATTAGCTTTGTTACTCTTCTCTGGACCGTCTCCAGATCCAGCACATCCTTCCTGAGGACTGGTGCACAGAACTGGACAGCATACTCTAGGTGCGGCCAGACCAGAGTCTTGTAGAGCGGGAGAATTATCGTTTTATCTCTGGAGTGAATCCCCTTTTTAATGCATGCCAATATTCTGTTGGCTTTGCTTGCAGTAGCCTGGCATTGCATGCCATTGCTGAGCCTATCATCTACTAGGACCCTCAGGTCCTTTTTTCCATCCTAGATTCCACCAGAGGTTCCCTCCTCTAGCGAGTAACTTGTGTTCATATTTTTAGCACCCAAATGCATTACTTTGCATTTTTCAATATTAAACCTCATTTGCCATGTAGTTGCCCAACCCGTTATTTTACTTAGGCCTTCTTGTAAAGTTTCCACATACTGTGCAGAAGTTATTTCCCTGCTTAACTTTGTATCATCTGCAAATCTGCATCTCCAAAATAAGTGAGATCTCAATGAGACTATTTGACAATACATACACTTTTATACAGATTTGACATGCATTAAAAGTGGCACTAAACCCACATCAAAAAAAAAAAACTATCAAGTGGTGCATTACATGCTGTTCATACTCAGTCACTATGATATTTAGTTTTCTGTATTCTGCAAAAAAACTGTTTTGATCCTGCTATTTTCTATCTCTACCTTCTGCTCAGGTCCCCAATTCAGCTAGGGATTTTGCAGCTGTGGTGGAAACTCTGCACATGCTCAGTTTTCAGGGAGTTTCTCTGCTGAACATTTCCTTCCTCCCTCCCTCCCTCCCTCCCTCTCACATCTGAGCAGCCCATGTGACTATAGAGTCACACATGTGGGCGTATACACAGTGGTAAATGACAGCCTGCCCCCCCTCCTCCTCCATGTCCACTAAGCAGTTAAACACAATGGGGGTGGGATATTACATGTAGATTAATGGTGGCTTCACCTCCCGGCAAAGTGGTGTAGTGGGTAGCACTCCTAGCAGTAAAAAGGGTCGCTGGATCAAATCCATACCACGACCTGCCTGGAGTTTGCATGTTCTCCCTGTGCCTGCGTGGGTTTCCTCCGGGTACTCCGGTTTCCTCCCACACTCCAAAGACATGCTGGTAGGTTAATTGGATCCTGTCTAAAATTGGCCCCAGTATATGTATGGATGTGAGTTAGGGACCTTAGATTGTAAGCTCCTTGAGGGTAGGGACTGATGTGAATGTACAATCTATATGTAAAGCACTACGAAAATTGACGGCGCTATATAAGTACTTTGTCTTAGATTCTTAAAAAAAAAAAAAAAGAGACCGGAGGGGCATGACATAGCTGGTGACTGGCAGGGATCCGCCCACACCAGGTTATTTTCACAAAATAATAAAGATTTGACTTCAAATATATTTGTATGGCGGTTTAAAACAGTGATATTTATTTTTACTCTATATCCTAAAGGTGTGGTTTGTGTGTTTTTTTTTTTTTTTTTTTTTTTTCTTGGACATGCGACCAGCAGCAGATAATTAGAAGCTCCCTCTGCTTATGTTTCCCTGCAGACAGGCTGGGAGTGAGCTGGGTCATGAGACAGCTGTATATTGATTAGGAAAAATGTACTTGGATGGTGGTTTATTTTTCAATAAAATTACAGTGCCATCATTCATATACAGAAATAGAAGGGGTAATGTAAATTAAACAGTGTGTTTAGTATCAGAAGAAAAGGGCACCAGATCAGAATGGGTTAAAAAGCGGCATATTATTGCAGGTGGCAATAAATTTATGTTACTTTTAACCCATTCTGATCTGGTGCCCTTTTTCATTTCTTCATATGCTCATGAGGGATTCCCAGACCTTGATTAGGAGCTGCTGGTGATCGTATGTGTTTACCATACCTGAATTTAACATCCAGACATTCCACCCCCGCTGTCTTCTCTGCTAACTTATGGACTTTTATATCATTTTTCAATCTGTATGTCAGTGAAGTGCTAAATCAATTGCTATTTTTAGTTTGTTTGGTTTTTGTGTTTAGTTTTACTTTAAGTGAGATCTAGTTTTTTTTTCTGTATATATTTTTTGTAAGTTTTCAAAAGCTGGTATTGCCATTTTTAAAAATGCATTATGTATGTATATTAAGCATATTCTTAGAACTTTTTGTTCTTCTTTCTGCAGCTGGATGATTCAAAGAGCAGTTTGGATGAAGCCACCAAAGGCTCGGAGCAGACTGAAGGCCTTGGTACTAACCAGGCCTTAGAGGAAGATTACGCCTCAACGGATTACCAGCCAGGACTGCTCTTCCACAGAGCTCCAGCCATGCTTACTAATGCTGTGCCACTCCCTCAGAACTTCAAGGAGAAATGGGCCACGGATGTGGATGAGCTGATTAAGGAGAAGTTGGTGCCTCAGTGCGGCAGCGAAGGGAACGTGCACATTATTGCCGGCGCTGTTCCGTCTAGTAATACAATGAAAGACAAAGTGAACATTCCAGAATATGTCTGGCTTGCAGCTTATTGCAGTGTTCCTGAGGCGTGGTCTTTAGGAGTCATCAAGACAGTTGGAGATGTAGATGGTTTGGAACAGGTCACTTTGGAAGAACTGGAAAGTAGGTTGCCTGGTGATGTAAAGTTATTCTCCAGCCAGGATGGTGGAGGGGCTATGCCTCCTGAACAAAGAACATCTGAATCCGCCACCCAAACAGAAGACGAGGGTCCCGCTGAGCCAGGAGCCTTTTCTAGGTGCTTCCAGCTCCTTTTCTGCATTGTCTATGAGGTTGTGAAGAACGTCTTTGGCTTAGTGTGGTTCCTGGTCAAACAAGTCCTTAATTTCGTTTTTGGAAGACTGTACTGGATCTGGACTGCGGCCACCACTTACATTTTTGCTCTGAGCAAAGTTTTGTTGAACATCCCATGTGACATCCTCAGAGTTCTCGCAAATATCCTCTGTGGTTTTTTCCGCATTCTTAACAATGTGTTTTCTGCTGTTTGCCTCGTACTTAGGCTGCCGACAAGATTCCTGTGTGACATGGCCTGCTTTCCATATTATACAATTTGTGCCATCCCAGATGTGGGCATTGACATACTAAGTGGTATCTGGGGTGTGATCGGTTTGGGGTTCCATGCTGTGTTTGGCACATTTGGGAGCTCATTCTCTGTGGCTTCCTTTGCAGGCAACAGTTTTTTCTCAAAGTTAATTGGACAGTCTGAGGGTTATGAAAACTAACTAATCTCACTAACCTAGAACCGTGACCATACTGCTGATTGATGTGCTAGCACTTTCCTGCAAGTCATTTTAAATTTCCTGTGGAAACTAGATCAAATTTGCTTTTTTTTTTTTTTCTTTTAATCCTATCAGAATATTGTACTTCCGCAGGAGTTAAACATGTTTAGGCGCCAGGAATACTCTGGCTTTTTTTTAGTATATTTAATAGAAACAACCAGCTAGCTTTGGAGCTCATCAGATTTAGAGATGTCGCCTGTATGGCTGAGTTTCTGTTTATTCATAGACAGAAAATGGCTGTAAAAATTGGCTTGTGCAATGGTAGTTTGAAATACACTGTTTGAGCTCTGAGTAATAAAAAATACATATGTGTATATATGGTACATGCATAGGAAAAGCCAGGTTCAGCTAATATTGGCAGGTGGATCAATGAGACAGAAAACTTTGATTTGTTTTTATGAGAGATGATTTTGACATGACTTTCATCACCTGTTTAATTTATTTTTTAGAACAAAAAAAAACAAAAAACTTGTGCAATTGTTTTGTAAGTTAATGTCATATGGGTGTTCTCTTTATTAATGTTTTAGGAAATTTTTTTAATTTGCATCACTTTCATGTTACAAGTACTTCTCCTGTGAAGCAAATTTGCAGTTTTAGTGCTGCGTTGCTCCGCTACACAGATACAAAATGTACTTAAGTGTTATGTTTTTATACATTCATCTGATGGTCATAGTTTAGCAGTTCTTTCATGATATAGTTAAAGGATCAGTCCATGTATACTGGTATTACGGTTAAGTGTCTTTTCTGGAGGGGTAAAATGGCCGCTGGATTCCAGAGCGAAGGTTATCTGGGGTGTGGGCACCTTTTTAGTCTGGGGAAGGGGTAGAGGGGTCAGTTTGTCTTTTTATGTGGGTGGAACAGGTGGGAGAGCTTTCATCTTTCTTCGTAGAGAGGTCCTAATGGAGGGGGATCTACTTTTTTATTTAAAGGAAGCCGCCTGTAGTGGCATTTGTTGATCTTTTTAGAACTGAAAATACAGGCTCCCTGGCTGTATGCTGATCCTACAGCTTCAGTACTTTCTGTATCATGGATAATGCAGATTTCCAGTTCTAAAGTCTCTTGACTTTCCTGACCTGTCTGCATGTGTCCCAAAGTATTGACTGTCATCCAGGTAACTAGCATTTTTAGAAGATGATCAGCAGAGGTGGCTTCAATATTGCTCTGTGTACAGGTTTCTTTTAAAATTGCAGAACACTTTTTTTTTTTTTTAACTAAATGGGATCTTGAACCTTTTGCATCTGAGAGGGCTTTTTTCCTCTTCCCACAATGGCTCATGGGGTACAGCACTTTCAGCTTTGTGTATTTGAACTCCCTGGCCTGGCTTCAGCATTCCAGGCAGCGAGGCTCAAGAACGAGGACTAAAGATTTTGTAGCCTGCATTCACTGTAGTGCATTGTAACATACAGTGGACTGAAAGCTTTTAAGCATTGAGGCATGCTCTGTACCCCACCCGGGTCAGGGAACATTCAGAGTAGGGCTGCAACTAACGATTATTTTCATAATCGATTAGTTGGCCGATTATTGTTTCGATTAATCGGTTAATAACCTTAAAAAAAAAGTCTGGTGTATAATTTAGTTAATATGTAAAGTTTAAAAAAAGGCAATTTATTCCTAAATATCTTTATACGCAGGGGTAAATATAAATAACCAACTATACGGTTAGGGAGTAAAATATTTAATCCTCTCTATGAATAACAGACAGAAGAGATATACTCTATATACTATCAGAGGTTGAATCTGGACTCAGATCAAATTTTTTTATTTAAAAAAAAATTCTAGACTGTTTTGCAGATTTTTAAACAGAACTGTAATATTACATGCTTTTCTGCAGCTTCTCCATTGAAGTATATTGAACCAAAAAAGCACCGTTTTCCATTGAAAAAGGTCCTTGACCCTTTCCAAATACACAGCAGCTGAAAAAAGCATAGATGTGAACGTTAAATGAACTGTAGTGCATTTCTGCAAAAAGCACCAAAAAACACATAGGTGGGAACCAGGCCTAAGACATTTAGTAACATAATGGAGTTAAAAAAAATAAAATAGTTTTTTTACTGTGCAACAGTGAAAGTAATATTTACAGTAGAGATTATTTGCTCTTTTTGTACTATATAGGGCTAATTTTAGCTTTTTTAACCCCATTATGTTACTGGCCGATTAATCGATTATGAAAATAGTAATCGATTAATTTCATAATCGATTAGTTGTCGATTAATCGATTAGTTGTTTCAGCCCTAATTCAGAGGGTTTTGTAAAACACTTCAGGGTTCCAGTTTTGGCCTTCCTCTGGGGACAAGGCATGCTCTCTACCCAACCTGGGTCAGAAAAGATTCAAGAGGGTTTAGTAAAGCACTTTGGCCCTTCTTTGGGGACAAGGCATGCTCTCTACCCAACTTGGATCAAGGAATATTCAAGAGGGTTTGGTAAAGCACTTGAGGCTTCCAGTTTTTATCCTGTGGGGACATGACCACAAGGCCATCAAGCTTTCTGTGAATGGGAAAAAAATGTATATTACCTCAGCAGACAAAAAGACTAATTCAGGTTAGCTGAATTAAAGGGTCAATCCACCAAGAAATGTTCCAATTACTGAGCCTGGTTGGCAGCAATACCAGCTAATTTCTTGTATCTTTTGGGGACTCCCTTACTGAAAACGGTTGGAATCCCCTTTTGTAGTTGCCGAAGGCCCAGACACTTGGTCACCGAGATCCTTCCAACAGAGTCCCATTAAAAAAACAAGATATTACATTAAATTTTTCCCGCTACCTACCAAAAAGTGACTGGAAACGTTTGGATGAAGTGGCTCTTTAAAGATTAGTTTTAGATGGGTGTGCCTTATTTCTTTTGGCACAGAAATGGTTCATGGGAGTTGCTAGGTTGGTTCAAACCATATTCATATGACCTATAAATTGCTTTGTCAACTGTTTATGCATGGCCTTTGCAGCTAGTGAAATAGTCGTATTGTGCGGGGAAAGTTTGTGAAACGTTGCTGGAGCCTGCCAGTTCCTTCGTGTGCACTTCTTGCTACTAAAGGCTCTTGCCAAAAAAAATTGCTTGCTCAGTAATGCAATCAAGGGGGAATAGATCATGCCATTTTGAACAGACACGCAAAAAGACAAGCAAATTATTGTAAATTATTTAAATATGAATGTGAGCTGACAACGAACAAAATGACTTCTTTTGGCAGCCTCACCCTGATGAGGAATGAGAAAACAAGTCCAGTCTCCATATTGGCATCTGTTTTGTAACGCACCCTTTTTGACACACATCCTCCTTTTTGTGTACTCACAAGCAGATGGAGTTTACTTGCGTTTTCCCTTAAGGCCTCTTGCACACAGGCGTTTGTAGTACGGTGGGGTTTTTTTTTTTTTTTTTTTTTTTTTTACAGATTTAAACACAGGCACATTGTTGTCTATGGGAAAAATGAACACAGCTGCTTAACCACTTGCCTACTGAGCACTTTCACCCCCTTTCCTGCCCAGGCCAATTTTCCGCTTTCAGTACATTGTGCGGTCACGCAACACTGTACCCAAACAAAATGTTTATCTTTTTTTTTATTTTATCTTTTTTGACGCAGAGAGTGCTTTCATTCGGTAGCATTTAGTTGCCACTGTGTCTAATTTTTTTTTTTTTTTTGCTAAGAAAATTCTGAAAATATTCGGTCCGGACGTACAGATCGGTACGCTCATGAAAATGAGGCCCATATGCACGTACATTGGGGACGGAAAGTATTCAGACCCCCCTTAAATTTTTTACTCTGTTATATTGCAGCCATTTGCTAAGATCATTTAAGTTCATTTTTTTTCCCTCATTAATGTACACACAGCACCCCATATTGACAGGAAAACACAGAATTGTTTGCATTTTTGCAGATTTATTAAAGAAAAACTGAAATCTCACATGGTCCTAAGTATTCAGACCCTTTGCTCAGTGTTTAGTAGAAGCACCCTTTTGATCTAATACAGCCATGAGTCTTTTTGGGAAAGATGCAACAAGTTTTTCACACCTGGATTTGGGGATCCTCTGCCATTCCTGCTTGCAGATCCTCTCCAGTTCTGTCAGGTTGGATGGTAAACGTTGGTGGACAGCCATTTTTAGGTCTCTCCAGAGATGCTCAATTGGGTTTAAGTCAGGGCTCCGGCTGGGCCGTTCAAGAACAGTCACGGAATTGTTGTGAAGCCACTCCTTCATTATTTTAGCTGTGTGCTTTTTGTAGAAAGTCAACCATCACTGCAGCCCTCTACCAGTCAGGGCTTTATGGCAGAGTGGCCCGACGGAAGCCACATGAAAACCCGCATGGAGTTTGCTAAACGCCTAAAGGACTCCAAGATGGTGAGAAATAAGATTCTTTGGTCTGATGAGACCAAGATAGAACTTTTTGGCCTTAATTCTAAGCGGTATGTGTGGAGAAAACCAGGCACTGCTCATCGCCTGTCCAATACAGTCCCAAAAGTGAAGCATGGTGGTGGCAGCATCATGCTGTGGGGGTGTTTTTCAGCTGCAGGGACAGGACAACTGGTTGCAATCGAGGGAAAGATGAATATGGCCAAGTACAGGGATGTCCTGGTTGAAAACCTTCTCCAGAGTGCTCAGGATCTTACACTGGGCCGAAGGTTTACCTTCCAACAAGACAATGACCCTAAGCACACAGATAAAATAACGAAGGAGTGGCTTCACAACAACTCCGTGACTGTTCCTGAATGGCCCAGCCAGAGCCCTGACTTAAACCCAATTGAGCATCTCTGGAGAGACCTAAAAATGGCTGTCCACCAACGTTTACCATCCAACCTGACAGAACTGGAGAGGATCTGCAAGGAGGAATGGCAGAGGATCCCCAAATCCAGGTGTGAAAAACTTGTTGCATCTTTCCCAAAAAGACTCATGGCTGTATTAGATCAAAAGGGGGCTTCTAAATACTGAGCAAAGGGTCTGAATACTTAGGACCATGCGATATTTCAGTTTTTCTTTTTTAATAAATCTGCAAAAAATATCAACAATTCTGTGTTTCTCTGTCAATATGGGGTGCTGTGTGTACATTAATAAGGAAAAAAAAGAACTTAAATGATCTTAGCAAATGGCTGCAATATAACACAGTGGGGACGGAAAGTATTCAGACCCCCTTAAATTTTTCACTCTGTGTGTAAACTGCAACATAATTTACATTTTTTTTTTTTTTTTTTTTTTTTTTTTTTTCTCAGGATCTTTCTGCCAGGAAAATCCTGAATGTAAACATTGGTTAATTATGCCTGTGTGCAAGAGGCCTAAAAGCAGGAGAGAAACTGCAGCATTACAGTTTTTTTATTTTATATATTTTTTTGCCTATTTCACACTTGAGTTGCTATTTTTTAATTTTTTCTGCATGCCAGAGTACATAGAAAAGTGTTTTACTTGTGCCCTGTTCACACCATACATGCGCAGAGGGTGTGAACAAGGCCTCCATGCTTTACCTGCTTTTATAAGGCAGTTTTTATCTTGTTCAAAATTTGTTACTTTGTTCTGTATTCAGTTCATTCATTTTATTGTTTAGATTTGTTTTAAAAAGTGTTGCAGACTGAATGAAGACTGAGTGAAAATATAAACCCTGTACAAAAGAGGGATTACGGCTGCATTCACACCCGAGCGTATCATTTTCAGTACCGTGATTTTGTACAGGTCAAAAGGTCACCAATGTAAAAAGCAGAAAAACCGCCTGTAATCTGCGTAAAAAGAAGCACGTGTACTGTTTTGAGCTTCAGGCGTTTTTGCTTCAGACGACAGAACGTTCAGCTGTGAACAGGGGCCATTTAAATGAAAGGGATTTTGCTGGTTGGGCATTTTTGGAACTTTTGAGATAAGCATTTTACCAGCTGAAAACGCTCAGGTTTGAATGCCGCCTAAATGCTTTTTAAAAAGTTATTGAGAATGGCATCTTCTGAAAGGGGTGGGTGGTGGTGTTGTGGTGTTTGTTTTAGTTTTTTTTTCTTTTTCAACTCTTTCTGCTTTTGGTGGCAGTATGCGCCTTCATTAATAGGCGCATGCTTCATCAATATGAGATGCTTCTGAGTTCATTCTTGGTACATTGACAGGTGCATTTGATTTGCTTCAAGTGGGATTTGTATTCTTGTAGACCTGTAATGGAAATAAAAACCACTTCAAGTCAACAAAAGCCTGTTAAGACTTGTATGCATTGCCTTTTAAGGCCTGGTTCACACATGTGTGGCCACTGGTTCATCCCTGGGGTCCAGTGCGTTTGTTTACTGGTTCAGGTGTGAATCTGGTCCGATGTTTTACCTGAATCTGACTTTAACATGCACCGGCCTCTTTTTTTTTTTTTTTTTTTTTTTTTTTTTTCTTTTTTTTTTTTTTAATTTTTCTTCTAAATCTGGACCGCAGCCGTCCCGGACATGTATGAACCGGCTCCATTGAGAGCCGGTCACACTTGCCTGTCATCCAGTTTGGTTGCAGGGAAACGCACATCCAATTCACACATGTGAGAACCCAGCCTAAAGGATTAGTCCTCGGGCAATAAAAGATCATCAAAAACCCTTTGGAGCAAGAACACAAACTTCCAGTATGCATTGCCAGAAAACTTACTGTGTGCATTATCTTAAAGGGTTAATTCACCTTTTTTTGAAAAAATGAACTCGCAGCACCCTCCCCTCCTCACACTCCTGGGTCCCCGATTCACCACCTTCATTGATTGATTGTCTTCTGATGCCCGCATTAGCCATTGTAATGGTCCGGAGGCGTAGCATTATAAAGCTCACAATGGTAAGCGTGCATTCATCAGCGCCGGGACGTGACCATGCAGAAAAATGAGACTCCTCTGAGCTGTCCTGGAAAAAGAGGGTGAAGAGCTAGGCTTTCAAATGGCTGGACCGCCGTTACATCAGCTACCGTGGGCAGTAAAAGATAATTTCCGAGGATAAACTGGACTTGGGGGGGTATGAAAAATGTGTTTTGCGTTAGTTCATCTATCATGTTTTGTGAAAAGGTGAACTAACCCTTTAAACGAAAAAAACACCTGGCCATTGGGGAGATGCAATAAAAAAAGCCTGGGGTTCATGACGTAAATTTAAGGCAAATGAGTGTATCCCATCTTTTGTGACAGAATGTTTTTATACTCCGCACAAATGCTCGGTTTCTGTCACCAAGCAATATTGCTACCAGTTTGCAGCTGTGGCTGAATTGAATTAAAAAAAAAAGAAATCGGCCCCATGTGAGGGCAGCCAACCGCAGCCAGGTAATTGGTTCCTCCATGTGCTGTTTAGTCAGTGTTAAATCGTTCTAGTAATTGAAGCTGACCTGACGATAACCGCTCCCTGTCTGTCTAGTTTATAGGTTTAGTGTCCTTTCTCGTCCTGTGCTAGTGTAGCACGGGGAGCTAGTTACAAAGGGAGTGGAGGATTATGGCTGTAAATAACTTGTAAAGTTTGTCATGTAAACTTTTTTTATATTCCACCATTTCCGGACCTAGGAGTCCTTTTCTTAGAAGGGTTTTTTTTTTTTTTTTTTTTTTTTTTGTCGTGTAAAGTAGGCCTCTGGCACGGACAGCCATTTATTAAGCCAATGCAGTATTCTGCTTAGGCAGCCATTTTCTAGATGGAGTCATTTTGTAATGAAAAGGGTGAGAGGGTTCATATTTAGATTTTTGTTGTCTGTGTTTTAGGGGAAATCTCCCTAATGGAGGATAGACTGCAGTGAAAAGGTATAGTTTTCCTCACACGCCGAACCAGCTATTTCTGACTGTATTGCCTATAGTAAAGGATCACAAGCAGGAATGGGATTCCGGGCCCAGAATTCAAACTTTATTCACAATCGCTCAACTGATGGTCACAAAACGCATTTCTCCTCTGTGTATTAAGTCAAAAAGTCTACACACAGCATTGTTCTTTCCGAATCACCTTTGCTGCTTGAAAGGGCAAAACTTCTCAATCATTTCATTGGCCTCATATGTTGAACCTGCTGCATTTTCATTACCTAGACCTTCTTCAGGTTAAGTTGGTAGATTTCTCAATGGATTCTAATAGTTCAAGCAGCTTCTTCTTTCAATTTGGCCATGTAATCTAACAACTCTTGCCTCATTAGCTGTTTTCTCAGTAGCTTCTCATAGTTCCACATGCTTTGACTGCCCCTTCGGCTTCTTTTTTTGTAATTTGGCCATGTGACCCTCCAACTCTTGCCTCATTAGCCATTTTCTCAGTGGATTCAGAGTTTTGACCACCTGTTAAACCTTTTCTTGAGTAAGCCCATCTGACCTCCAAGCTCTTGCTTTATAAGCTGAACCCACTGCATTCTCATGAACTGGATCCTCAGATTAAAGCAAAACTATACTGCATCTGAGCACCAAAAACCTGATTTGAATTCATTTTTAATAAAGAAAACAAACCCATCCATCCATCCATGTCTCATGCTTTTTTTGGTCAGGAAAAACCTCTCCTTAGCATTTCTGGCTGTGGCCATCTTGAGTAAGGACAGATTAAGAGAATTACTTCCTGAAATCCATCTGCTTAGGCATGCAGGCAAGAGTTTGTGCTTGGCTGAGAACTTTTTTCATTCGTCCTCCAGCTTTGTAACAAAGTCCTACGGAGGTATGGGCACAAAGCTGCAGGGCATGCCTGCAGCAACCTGCCATTGCACCCACGATCTGCTGATTTGCAAATACAATGTTCTGCCGACTTCCCTGCAAAAATATGTGCATTTATTCTTTCTTTATTCAAAAAGTGAACTTTAGTCTTTACGTTTGCTGTTTTTGTCTGTGAATTTTGAGTTTCAGCAACCTTGCTTGATTGACTTTTGCTTGATTTCATCCATCTGACCCTCAACTCTTGCAAAATTTCATCTGCCTCATGAGCTGAACCGGCTGCATTTTCATGGCCTGGATTTTCAGGTTAGGTTTCCTGCTTTCCCAGTGGATTCTCGGGGTCAGCAGCTTTGAATGCTTGTTCTGATTTTCCTTGTGTTCAACCATCTGACCTTTCAACTCTTGTTTTGTTGGTCACTTGCTTGGCTTTGTTTGTAATTTTTATTTTATTTTTGGCAGTGAAGAGCCATACTCTGCTCATGCTCCTACTTTTTGCATGTCCTCCACCTTTTAATTTCCAGGTTCTTTATCTTCTGCCCCCCCTGTTTCTCTCCTCACTTGCAGGAGCCACCAAACGCATTGATGACTTGTAGACCAAGGTATGATTCCAGGTCCAAAATTCCATATTCACAAACACCCAGCTGATGGTCAGAAAACTCATTCCTCATGAATACATCAAAGTCTATATACAGCATGTCTTTCTGAATCACCACCCAACACACGTCTCAACAAGGTAATAATATTACTTTATTGAAAAGACTTAGCCTGGCTGTTTTTACAGCGTTTTGAACATGTCTTTTCAATAAAGGAATACTATTTATTTTTTTTTTTTTTTTTTTTTTTTTTTTTTTTTGGATGTCATCATGAATGCCGACCATCTCTTTCCTTATCCTGGTATGTTGGAGGTGGCAGGAGCCTCGAGGTCTGAGCACCGGGCGGAGATGTTGTGTGGGAAGGTTGTAGCACCTACACACCTGTGTACACTACACTGTCTCCCTCCGGTCATTTAAATTCCACAAGATACCTGTGAGGACAGGACTCTTTAAATGTTTAGGCCACACACACCTATTTCCCCTTCCCCAGCCAGGTAATAAATCAGGGCTGGCTTCTCTAAAAACACTGCAATAGCTTCCCAACAAAACTGTACAATATTTTATAAAAATCATCCTCCATTGTGCCCACATTATTTCATGCTCCAATGGATTTTGGTTCCGGCCTTTAGTGTATTTGTTTCCCTCCTCTTCAAGAGTTCACGCCTGGCAGGTTGTAACCTTTCCCCTCTATCCAAAATAAAAACAATGTTTTGCCTGGGGGTTGGGCTTTAGAGGATAAGGCTGGTCATATACTGATTGAAATTCAGGTAGTTCAGCAGGGACTGGCCAAATTGGCACCATATTATCCCCGAAATACGTATTAGTGTAACATTCTCTAAAAGGTGCGGTTAACCTTTTTCAGAACAAGTGATGGTGTCTTTTTTTTTTTTTTTTTTTTGCCAATTCTAAACAAGCTGTATTCTCAATGTTGGCCCAGCTGACAAAATGGCTCCCCAGCATAAAAAATGGCTGCTTTAATACATAGGCCAGAGGCCCACTCTAAAATACTAGCACCATCTTGGCACCAGAACTGCTGCAGTGGCTAGCTAGTGATTTAAGCATCTTTATACAGTCATAGCAATGACATCGATGCATACTAATCTTGTGTGTTGCTAGTAGATGAGCGATATAATAGTGTTCACTATCCAGTCACCTCATAGGTTGCTTTTTAATGGGATGGTGCAAATGTAGACTGCAATCTGCTGCAGAGCAATTAAATAGACCTCACTGAATAGACCGGTGTGCTTGTGCTATATATCCCTCCCCTGGTGAAACCTGTCATGTGGTCATTTACTATGTCCTGTATGTAAAAATATATGTTTCTGTTCTACTTTTTCATATGTATGACTACAAGAAAAATAAACAACTTAAGACACTTTCTTCTTCGTCTTCTTTTTTTTTTTCTTGTGATTTTCTTATTGGGTTTGGTCTGTGTGTTGGCCTTGGCCATTTAAGGATGTGTGTTTCATGTCACTCAAAGTTTGATCTGATTGGCTGTCTGAGAGCGTGACATCATCCATCAGCCTGCCTCTCCCACTCAGCCAATCAAAGGAAGCTTTGTATTCACAGAATACAAAACTGCCTATGAATGGCTGAGCGCCTCTCAGACGGACTGTTTTTGTTCTGGGGTGAGACGGGAAGTCTCCTATCGCGCATCCGGAACCCGGGTACTGTCTACTCTATGTAGCTGAAGTTGCATGCAGTACATACAGTGCTTGGAGACACTGCAGGACTTTGTGAAGGAAAAAGTTTGCAGCAGCAGCTTGGTCTAAGCAAACTCTTTTAAAGTGACATGAGACATGGACATCCGCTTTAAATTATGTTTGGATAGTGGTAAGGGGTTAGAACCCCAGTCAGGTTTTATGTATTGCTGTCTGGGGTGCTTCATCTTTTTTATTTGTACTGGTGACTATTCTCAAAGTGACAAAGGACAAAGTGAAGGCAATCTAAAATATTAAAGTTGTCCTCGGATTAGAAATAAATGGGAAATCTCCCAATGGCGACACCTGTGCAGGTGAGGGGACTTCCCTCACCTTGGTGGGATTTATTCTCAGTTCATGTTGTGCGTCTGGCACAGGCAGTGAAGGGAAATCTCCCCAAAGGGACACAGCTGACCATAAAATAGATTGTTGAATGTTAACTGTTTGGGGTGCCTTGAGGCCTAAGTTAGTCTAACCTTAAGACTATCTTTGAATGGAGGACGAGTAGTATGGCTTCTATGAATGGAAGAGTCGACAGAAGGGGGAGGACGGAGTCTGCACTCTTATAAAGCACATGGATGGGTTGCTTGGCTCTAGTGAACCCCCACCGCACTGGAAGATTGCAGGGGTGGGGATCTGAGGAAGAAAATTTAAACCTAAAGCAAGAGCCGTCAGCACAAAGACACATGGCATTGATAGTAAAGCAAGGCCATACGCGGAACAAATTTCCTTTCTGCAAGCATGGGTTGCTGGAAAGAAATTAAATTTAAATTCCCCCCATCAACACAGACCATGTTAACAGAGGCATCCCTACCTCCGAGCCATTGTATTCTACCGGTGGGGTAAGCCAGTGGTTATTGCTAGCGGCTATACCAGCTGCTGGCAATGATTGCATGTAAAATCCGGCAGGATGGTTGTACCCAAGTTGATCAACTTGGTACATTTCAGCCTGTCAACACATGGTTCCAATCTCAGCCGGTTCCTGCTGAACTGACTGAGCTTTGAACCATCATCCATGTTCCTTTGGGCTTTAAAGCGGAACTTTCCACCCTTTTACTAAAATTCACAACAATAGTGATGTAGCCCAGGCTGCACAGATACCCCCGGGAAAGCAACATCACTACTGCTTTCAGCAAGCTCCCGTACCCAAGCTGCAAGATCTCGCTGTACTCATACTGCATGTGCGCTGTATGCCAGTCAATTCATTTGCAAAAGCCTTTTTCAGGGGAAAGGGTTTTGTTTTGTTTGTACATTACACTCATTTGAGTGTAAAAAAAGTGTATGCACGAGATGAGGTGCATGATGTCACAAATGCGCAGGAGGACTTACATTTTTAAAATGGCAGTGAGGGAGCATGCACAGAGGCAGCCTGAAAAGGGAACCACAAGACAGAAAAGGTAGCATGGACATGGGTACTGTAAGTGTACTTTATCTGTAATGTATTATATATTTGTCATATTCTTGTGGTAAGGGGGTTCGAAGGTCCTTTTTTTTTTTTTTTTTTTTTAATAAACGGCTTAATCTTAAAATTGGGTAATTGAATAGGCGAAAGAGAGAGATGGGGTCTTCAAGTTTGCATTCGCCGTCTCAATACACCAGGACTCTGTCCTTTGAACCACACCAGGACAGTCTAGAACAAATCGCATGCTTGATCCATCATTTAGGAAGTCCACCAGACGTCATGAGAAGTTCAACCATGTCCCAAACTCTGTGTTTTGGAGCAGATGATTATGCAGGATACAAGTATGATCGTAATGCTTCTGCTACTGTACTAAACAGGTGTGATAACCATCTGAATTCATCCATTAAAGTGGAAGAAAAGCCTAACTATATCTATTCTTAAGTGTTGAGGGTAGATGTCAGGGGGATATTGGGTGCTATGTGTGTACAGATGTGTATTGGAGGGGTTTTGTGTATACAGGTGGCAGCTGTAAGTGTACAAGAGGGATGGGGGCCAGATAGGCTATATAAGTCCTTGTGATCTCTTATGGCAGTCCTGCTTATCCCACCTGGGCAACTCGGACTCCCAGGTGAAATTATGGAGGGATGCACTGTAATGTGGAGGGAGTCTTTGAATAAAAAGACTATGGATTGTGACTCTCCAAGTGTTGGGGTACTGTATTTGGGAGGGGAAGGGGGCAGGAAGAGCTTTGCTGGACACCCAGAGGCAATCATCCAAACTCTGGAGAAGTCTGACCAACAAATAAGAGGAATGGAGATGAAGACCACCTTAGGGGAAGAGATCCTGCAGATCCTCCCCAATTAGAAGGTAAGTGTGTAATACAGCACAGTCTATGGGAAGAGCTCAGATTCCCTATGTATAGGAAGGCTTTCTGCAATGGTACATTGATATATGTGTAATGTGACACTGAGTATTTCCTCTGGGTGCAATGACACTGACGTGTGACCACAAATTTATTCTTTCAGGACATTCTTCTCCAGCTGTATGTAGAGTGTGCATTCTATATCATCTATACAAGCGCAGCTCCGGGAAGTATTGGAACACTTCACTAACTTGCAGCTTCCAGACACAAATACCTGCAACAAGTTAGCGAAGTACAATCTAATGCCGCATACACACGATCGGACATTCCGACGACAAAATCCTGGATTTCTTTCCGATAGATATTGGCTCAAACTTGTCTTGCATACACACGGTCACACAAATGTCAGAAATTCCAAACGTCACGAACGCGGTGACATACAACACTGACAAGCTGAGAAAAATGAAGTTCAATAGCCTGTGCGGCTCTTCTACTTGATTCTGAGCATGCGTGGAACTTTGTGCGTTGGAATTGTACACACGATCAGAATTTACAACGGATTTTGTTGTCGGAAAATTTGAGAACCAGCTCTCAAATTTTTGTTGTCGGAAATTCTGACAACAAATCTCCGATGGAGCATACACACGGTAGGAATTTCCGACAACAAGCTCGCATTGAACATTTGTTGTCGGAAATTCCGACTGTGTCTACGCGGCATTAGGGTACATGCACACAGTACTGATGTATGAACATCTCATTTCCGGCAGAAAATTCCTGTTTAAAAACGCAAGGATGAGCAGTATAGTAATTGCAAAGTATCTGTGTATGTGTGCATAAAAATTTATTTTAGCTTTTTATTGGGATGTCATATGTGCGTAAAATGCTGTCTAGCCTAGCAGATGTTTTGTATTTTTTTTTTTTTGTTATTGATCTATTCGCAGCCCAAGTTTCTGCACCTGTGTGTACAGGCCCAGTAAAAACTATGTGCTGCATTTAGATCAGTAAAAAAAAAATACCCGTTCCCACCCTGCCCGTAGCCTCATGGGACAGGTCCCATAAGAGTGAGGGACCATTCACAAAAGTGCAGCACGGCTCACTCATGCACAGTGGGAAGTCAGCTGTGATGCCGCATGGAGTGGCATAAAAGGGTGTCACAGCCGTCTTCCCACACTAAAGATGCCAGGGACCCAAAGACCGGTGAAGAACTGGCTTGGGTGAGGATGGCACTGGATCCCTGGACAGGTAAGTGTCCTTTTTATTAAAAGTCAGCAGCTACAGTATTTGTAGTTCGACTGAGGACCCGCTTTAATACTCATCTGTGAGTATAATGATTTGTTACTTCTATTTCGATAAATGGTGCCACTGTTAATGCATTAGGCCAGTGTGCCCCCTTTTTTGCTTTTTCCAATGTCTAGGAAGCATTGGGAGACCTGACCTATGCCAACTGTAGGATGTCATTAAAAGAAATAAAATGTATTATCCCCAGATATGTAATAAAATTCTGTCTAAAGAACTGGTATAAAATGATTCTAGACATATCTATAAAACATACATTGACTTCATTTTACAGGAGCATGTTGAAGCGTTATCTTTTATACACAATACTCCACATTTGTTGGGTGTGGCAGCATACAACGTGACCATAATGTGTTCCTGCTAAGGTTATTACATTTCCTGTTGACCCACAATTTATTTCATGGCTCCTACTACTTCTAGGTGCAGGGCATGAAGATGGGGACTACCTGTGCCATGTTATGCACAACCTGTACCTGAATTTTGACCCATCTATGGTCAGCCCATGAGTTACGTGGCTGTATCTACTTTAGTAAAAGCTAATGGTTTTTACAACATTTTAGGTGGCAATAGATGATTGTAATATGACCAGGTTCAACAGGGACCTGGATGAATTTTGACCCATGTGTGGACGTCCCCATTCCACAAAAGTCAATCATTAGATCTAGTTCTGTCCATTGAACAAATTAGAAAACTTTTGTTGTTCAGCGTCGAGACCTGTTGCCAAAATACAGTGTCCTGGGGAGGGGGGGGGGGGAGGGGTGCTTTTGTGGATGGAGGAATCTGGTCACTGGCTGAACAAAAAAAAAAAAGAGCGAAACAAATCTGCTTTCAGAAACAGAACAAGGCCGGGTTCACATATGTGGGACCTCGGTTCCCAGTATGGGGTCCGGTGTGTCCCTGTTCACTGGTTCAGGTGCAAATCGGGTCTGAATTTTTGCCTAAATTCGCACCTGAACCGGACCTATAGACGCACAGGACCCTTTTGGAATGCGGCCTGAGGCCACCCCGGACCTGTGTGAACCGGGCACACTTGCATGTCATGCGAAATGGATGCAGATTTTCCGCATCCAATTTGCACATACTGTATGAGAACCCAGCCTATATCTGGTTTCAGAAACGAGCCTCTCATCCATTTTTTTTTTTTAATGTTGCATGCTAGTCTCATATCGAAAGTGAAGAAGTTACTGAACTTACGAAAATTCTCATACGACAGAATTCAACTTCAGAATTGATGTATTGTGAATTGTTTTTGAAATGTATTCTTTTGTTTCCGAGAATGCGTAGTCTTCACTTATGACTTTTTTTCGGACGAAAACTACTAAGTGAATGAAAATCGAATGTTGTGTTCACTTGTGATTAAAATTTTTTAAAACACGCACCTTCATTTTTTTTGTCATTCGAAAAGTCAAAATTGGCTATTGAAAGCACTATACTAACGATCAGATAATCGGCCGATCATATAAAATTTTACTTACGCTTTTCTTATCGCGTTTACGGCTTTTAGTGTGCAAAGACTAAGGCCTCATGCACACTGGACGTTATAAAAACGCAAGTAGCTTTGTTATGAGTTTTTCAATGTTTTTTTTTTCAATAGCGTTTTAGCGGGGGGGGGGGGGGTTCAGTGGATTCAAAACGTTAAACACTGGTAAGCCCCATTTTTGAGCGTTTATTTGCGTTTTTTGGCGTTTTTACAGCTGAAAACTGCCTCTCAGAACCCACTAGTTGTGGGATTATTTTTAGGGTTGCACCGATACTAGTATCAGTGCCAATACCGAGTATTTGCACACGTATCGCTACTCGTGCAAATGCACCGATACCTGAAACCGATACTTTCAGGCTCGGTTCTTTGAGTTATCAGTGGGTCTCCCCAGTGTTGAGTCCGGTAATTGGAGCTGTCAAAAAACAAAAAAAAAAGCAGCCGGAAATGTTTATTAACAACATTGCTCAGACCTGAAACACTAGAATAAAAGAAACATTGTTACTTTTTGTATATTTCTGTTTCTTCATCTGCAGATCAAAGGGATGAACAAATGTTCCTCTGTTTAACCTCTCCCTCTGTTTAACTCCCTATTCTCCTCCATTTAATTGTTATTTTCCTGCTTTTTTCTTTTGTTCACGTCTATTTTTTAAACGATAAACAACTAAAACTTTTTTTTTTTTATTTGCTTTGTTAGTGAATATTTTACACATATATACATATATTTACACATTTCACATTGAAAAAGCGCTAAATTTAAAAAAAAAAGAGAGAAAATTTCATTTGTAAATAACGTTTCAGTGCATTGTACCATTGCTGACAGCTGAAGTTAAACCAAAACAGTTGCGGTCGGTATCGGTAATTGGTATCGGCGAGTACTAAAAAAAAAAGTATCTGTACTTGTACTCGTAAAAAAAAAAAAAAATAGTATTGGTGCATCCCTAGTTATTTTATAGAAAAAAAACGCCCCAACTGAAAACAGTTGATAACAGCCTATGCGTGCATAGACACATAGGATAACATGCTGAAGAGTTTGACTGTAGAAAAAAACGTCTGACACCAAAAACAGCAACTGTAAAAGCGTCCAGTGTGCATGAGGTCTAATAGTAATGATGCTGTGAAACCTTCATTAAACCTTTTGAACTTGGAGGTTGATAAAAACAATCTGAGACTTCATGAAGGCGTTGATAGATTAAATTAACTTTTGTTGACCCCAGATTTAAAACCTTATTACTCTTTTAGCTAATGCCACGATTTAACATTTACATCAAAAAATTGAGCCAACTACTTGTTTATTGCAGTGTTCAGATTCTGGTTTTTAAGTGGTAGTAAACTTCACTTTGTGATTTTTACCTATAGTACAGGTAAGCTTTATAATATAGCATGCGCTATAAAGGAATGGCATACTCATGTCGTGGCCATGACGAGGACTGGGTGAAGATGGAAGCCTTGTCAGCGTGCTGCTGGAGAGCTTTGTTTCAAGATAAGTCCCTCATAATGTGCGATGCATACTAGCACTTTATGATATTGCCTTGCAGGAGGTACTGCAAGTAACATGAGGAACAATTTTTTTAATTTTTTTTTTTTTTTTTTTTTCCCTTCAAAGTTTTACTACCGCTTTGATACAGAAAGTCTAACACACGTCATGTCCATGGGAGAGCTATTGCTGAACCTAGATCAGAATACAGGAATTACTAGGCTAGTGTTCCTATGATTAATAGTTTACTATTGTTGCCAGGAGAGGCTGGTCCATTAGGGGCGCAGGGGGCGCGGCCCCCCTAGTTTGCACGTGGGGATGCATGCAGGGCGCCGGACTCAAAGCTTGCTATGAGTTGTGTGTGTTTTAATTTTTTTATTTTTTTTTTATTTTAACAAGCCACATGATTAGAGCCTGAGGCTCTAATTGGCTTGAAAAAGGTTGGGCTCGTGGCGAACCCACCCACTTGTAACACTAGCGAATCAATATTCGCTATTGTCTTCTAGCTTATCCCCCCCAGCCGATCTGGACAGAAGGCGGATCGGGTTGGCCAGGAGGAGCTGAGTGCAGACCTGGGGGGTGCCCCCCCCCCCCCCAAAAAAAATGTTTAGCACCAGCTGCCACTGATTGTTGCTTATAGCTCCTGGGAGTATAAATACTGTACATTATGTAGATCGAAAGACGGGTGACAGAAACATCTGTCCTATTGTTATTATCTCACATGCACAGTGCCAGATAGCTAGATCTGTGGTAGATGTAGTAATTTTTTTAGCAGGGGTTCCCGGTGATTTCAAAATTATTTCAAAGGTTCCTGTGGAGTAAAAGGTTGAGAGACTTATCTATTGCAAGCTCAAATATCTGTTATGGAATGAATGACCCAATAAATCATCTTTAGAATGGGTGGTGGGGGGATTTTTTTTATCATTTAACAGATCAATTTCCCTACTTTTGCTTTAAATTTATTTTAAATTATGCACAAGACTCAGCCAATCAAACAAATTATTTGATTATACTACAAGCACTTCTCTGCTGAAGGATTTTGGGATGATGGTAATGAGATTTTTATGTCTTTAATCTGAGGCTAGGATGCAGAGCACTTTTATTTCCAAGATGTTACTGAAGCAGTTTTGTAGCATTTTTTTTTTATTTTTTTAAAGGAGTGCCATAGCAGTTTGTTTCCATGTACTGTCGGAAGTCAGTTATTTTGAAGGTAGGATGGGAAGCGCCATAATTTGGGACTCGGGTGTAATTCAGGGTTGTTGAGATAGGTGCGTGGTCAGATATAACAATGTCGTGGATGTCGGCATCAGATATCAGTTGGACAAGGTTGTCTGAGCAGAAGCGGTAGTCCATTCTGGTGAAGACATTATGGGGGTTAGAGTAGAATGTGAATTCTCTATCAGCTGGGTGCCGGAGGCGCAAGATGTCGTGAAGATGGAGGGAGTCCATCGTGGAGGCCAGAAGTGTCGGAGAACTGGGGTCCGGGAGGGAACGTGGGCGTTTGAGAGAAGATCTATCGTCAATTAGGTGTAGCGTAGAATTAAAGTCCCCGCCGATTATGTGTGGGAGGTGTGGGTTACGAAGGAGCCAGGTCGATGGTTCACTGAAAAACTGTTTTGTGGGGTTATTGGGTGCGTAGATGTTTGAGATTATAAAATCTCTGGTCCCCATTTGAACATGGGCTGATAAAAGGTGTCCCTGGGAGTCTGAGTCAACAGATAGGACCGTGCAGGGAAGGTTTTTATGTATGAGTATTAGAACTCCTGCTTTGCGTCAGTTTGAGTCGGAACCTAGGACCGTACCCACCCATAGTTTTTTCATACGTTGGAATTCAGGGATGGAAAGGTGGATTTCCGGGAGTAGGGCAATATCTGTCTTAAGTCTCTTAAGGTGGCAAAGAATTTTCACTCTTATTGGGGGAGCGAAGCCCTTTCACATTCCAGGAGACTATTTTCATATGGGGGGGGGGGGCCATAATGGGGGTATGGGCTGGTGTTGCATGAGTTGTGTGCAATAGCATTTGGTGGTGAACTGCAAATGTAGACGGGGATAGGAAGGAGCCTAAGCTGTCTGAAAGCATGGAGTTAAGGACATTTGGTACAAGTGTACCACAGGATGAGAGTGCATATGGGGGGGGGGGGGGGGTTTAAGAAGGAAGGAGGTAAAAGGTAGAAACAATAAAATTTGAGAAACTTCACTTTTTTCCCGCATGGAGTCACTGAGTAGGCCAGCTCCCATTACAGGACCCATTGACTGCAGTATTTAAACCCTCGTTTTGGAGGGTGGTGTATGCTGGCAGCTTAGGTTGTGCACAGGGAGAGTGGTCCGAACTACGTAGGGAGGCCAGGGGAGGAAATCGTGGCATAAGAGAAATCAATAAACAAGTTACAACATTTTAGCAGGATGTAAAACAGTAGAAAAAAGTTCGGCCTACCAGTAAGTGGAGTACCTGGTGAGGAGGAGAAAACAGAACGGTTAAAAAAAGAAAAAATTGGTAAGAGTTATCTCGGCTAGGGTTGAGCTGGTAGGGCCGGCTGAAGAGCAATTGTAACTGAGACCAAAATGGCGCTGTAAGAGCACTCTCAACGAGGTCTGGAGCAACGTTGGTCTGGGCCAGAGGATCTGAACCGTTTTGGAGAGTCTTTGTGTGGGCTCCTTTGGTCTAGAGCACGGTTGATGGGAGCTGTTCTGGAAGAGGGGCTGAGGTGCGCACCTGTGCGTAGTGATCTTAGGAAGGCCTCCACCTCAGATGGATCATGGAAGGAGAGCTGGTCACCATTAGGGGCTTTGAGCCGGAGGGCAGCTGGGAAGGCTAAGGTAAATTTGATTTGTTGCTGGTGTAGATCTGAGCAAATTTGTTGGAATGCTTTCCTTTTCTTGGATACCTCTATGGAGTAGTCTGCAAAAATCAGGATCTTTATTCCGTCGATCTGAAGAGATCTGGATTGCCTGAATTTCTGTAGATTGAAAGCTTTGAGTAATTGAGATTTAGAGATTTTCCCTAGAACAATGGTTCTCAACTCCTGTCCTCAGGACCCACTAACAGGCCAGATTTTAAGTATTACCTTGGGGAGATGCAGACTAGAATACTGCAACCACTGAGCAGCAAATGATATCACCTGTGATGTATTTCAGTTATCTTGAAAACCTGGCCTGTTAGTGGGTCTTGAGAACCACTGCTCTAGAATGTATTTGTTCGTCTTGTCTTGGGCCTGTTCTGTGGATTGTGCCTGTTACAGTTCCTCCTCTGTTAGCTATGTGGTGCTCAGCCTCATTCAGCCTGAAGGCATGTTCCCCTAGCTGGGCCTAGAGCTGTTTCATGCCCGCGCTGACAGCTTTCTCCACAAAGGCTGTTATCATTGGGGAGAGGAGAGCTGCCACAGCCTGTGCAATAAGGTCTGTGTTGTGGTCCCCTGTGTGCTGTGTAATAGCAACGTCAGCTTGTGAGGAGGAGGGGGCCTGACTGCCGCTTACGTCCATGTCAGGCGCCGTTTCTGTGGAGGGGTCCGTGTAGGCTGAAGCCGGGGGCCTCGATCTCAATTTGCAGCTGTGCTGATCGCATGGCCGTGTACGATCGCAAGCCATTTTTTTCCACGAACTGGTCCATATCATGGCCGGGTGATAGGTGGAGGTGCTGCCAGTATTTGTGGCGGGATTGCTGGTTTTATATGCCGTTTCAGGAGTCTAGCTGCGGGAGCTAAGGTGAAGGGCAGCTACTCCATGCGGCGCCGGAACCGGAAGTCAGTTTGTTTCCTAGAAATACATCTGCATGTAATCAGATTACAAAAAAGTGGGTCTTTATATGTTTATATTAAAGTTTTAAATAGAAAAGGGAAGGGTTGAGCTCTCTATTGTCTCGCTGAGGGGATTTCCCTTCATTTTCCTGTGCTGAAGACACAACAAGAAATGAGCAAAAATCTCTCCAAAGTCAACGGAATTCCCATTGTAGAGATCTGTCACAACGGGGGAAAAATAAAGCGGTGAATATCCCCAAAATATGAACACTTCTGCACTCTATCCATAACGAATGGATAGACATTTCAAGTAAATACAAAGCCATTTTTTCTTCATTTAAAATTTTAATTACAATTTCAATTTAGAAAAGAGTACAGGATGTTTTCTTTCCTTAACTAGAGAAATAATTTTCCCTGAAACAAGTGTCGCTATTGGGAATAGGGAATATGTGCTTTAATTTGTGAGAATAATCATAAAAGATAGAGGCAATTTCATGTTTTTTTTTTTTTGTCAGGCTTCCTCCCCCTCCCCCCCCTCCAATCGATGCGTCCAGCCCCTTGTAAGATGACAGGCGCATGAATTCCTATGGCGGGGGTGTTTTTTCAATATAGGGTGGGCTCGGGGCACAGAGTGCGCTCTGAGCCCACCCAGGTGTGTTAACATGGCAAATGAATATTTGCTATTGTAACACTGATCTTCCTCCCGGCCAATCAGGAAGTGGGTCTGAGACCCATTGGCTGAAAGCACAGGCGATCCTGTTGGACGCCTAGGAGGAGGGAAGGAGACGTGCGGCGGAAGCGAAGAGGAGAGGACACAGGAGTGGATACCCGCTGCCGGAATGCACGCTGCACGGATGTTGCTGCCCAGATGCCCGCCACCTAGATGGGGTAATTGTCCAGACCGGCAGACAGCGAGCGGGCTGAGAGGGGGGGAGTTGAGGTGGGGATGGGGGGGTAGTTGTTTGCCGCCACCCCAAAAAAAATACCAGCCGCCAGTTGTTTTTGTGATGTGCCTGCAAAATCCTTTACACATTTCTGGGCAAATATTAAAGTGGTTCTAAAGGCTCAAGGTTTTCTTTTACCGTAATGCATTCTATGCACAGTTTTAAAACAATTCAATACAGGAGGAATCACTGCTTGATGGTGGTAATCAGGGACCAGAGAGGGAGAACTTATCAGTAGGTTCATTTATTTATGGTTATTACAAGAGTCATGAACAAGGAATCTATTTATAAAGATGGATGCTTGGCACAACACTGAAATACCGGTACTTAACAAAATTCTTGTGCCTGGCACATGTATGAACAAAGCTAGGGAGATCCGATAACTTTGCCACTCCAGCTGTTGTGGAACTACACCTTCCAGATGGCATTTGTAAATCCACATTAGCTAGAGAATTGCAGAAAGGGACTCCAGGGATTGGTGGAATGATTTGGGCAAAAGTTTGCCAAAGCATAAATTCTTAATTTTACTCATTAAGCAGCTGACAAAATTTGTTGACTAAAAAAAAAAATCTACTTTTTATTTATTTAGGTGTTTTTTGTGGTGTAGTTTAATTTTTTTTAATTTAAGGATCTATTTATCAAGCAGTGAATCTGACATTTATCATACACCCCACTGCATGTGAATCTTCCAGGTGCATGTGTGAATGTGTGGTGAAAGTCACACTCGCTGCTTTTTAAATACGTCTTTATTGTATGTTTGTAAGTTTGTTTTTTTTTCTAATTTTTTTAATTTATTTTTTTCACGTATTTTGTGTAACTGATTGTATTCTCTCGCTTTGAAAATATTTGGTACTTTTTTTTGTCTTTTCCTGTGGAAAAAAAGAAAAGATAAAATTGGCACAAAACAAGTCCTGAATAATTAAAAGGAGCTTTAGTAACCCCTATTTAACACCTATTGCCCTGTAAAAAATATATATATATATATATATATATATATATATATATATATATTTTTCGCAAATCACCAAAATTATTTTGTTATAATTCCCACTGTCTTTTGTAAACTGGGTGTCATGGATGCAATTTGTATTTGATGTTGTGTTTTTTTTTTTTTTTTTTTTTTTTTTTTTGTTTAAAGCTGAATTTCCCCATAGCAAGGGTTGACTGCTTGTTTTGCCTGGGGAGGATGAAGAATAAGGGGGATATACTGTACACACCATATTCCTTGTGCTTCCTCCTCTTTGTGTGACCGGTCGCCAAAGCCTCCGACGTCATCCCGTACAACGCAGATCTAGTAAATCCTACATTGTACGGGAGGATACCGAGGGCCCATCCACATTCCAGACTGGTGGAGGAGAGCGTTGTTTCTTGCTTCCTCAGCAGCCAAGGTATTACTTTATTCATCATCTCCTAGGTAAAACAAGCAGTTAACCCTCCCAGGGAGGAGGGCACTCTGAGTAAACATTTCTTTCCCCCCACTGTACAGCTTTAGTAAAGATTAACTACAAATAGTAAAACATAAAATTGACCAAGAACAATTATAGTTTTCAATTTATCAAACTTTAGTGGGCTTTAATAAGCTTCAAGCAGTAATGAGGTTGGTAAAAGCTGGAAAAGTGGACTGGAACTCAAAATGTGAAGTTTTGCTATGCTATAAGGCACATCTAGAAATGGTAATTGTGCTTAAGCAATACCCTAGAAAAAAAACGACATTTGTATGGAAATGAAAAATAGTAGTGCACTTCTTGATGTGTGACTGCCTAAGAACTATTAGGCCTACAGCCTCAAATCATTGATCTCAGTGGGATAGTTGCACCAGTTGGAAAAAAGGCCTCCAAATTATTGGCTTCAGTGGGATAGATAGTTGGACAATAGTCCCCCAAATCATTAGTGCCAGGGGGATAGTTGCCCCCCAGTCATTGAACAGTCCCCCAAATTAGTGCTAATTTCTTCAAAGAAAACATTTTAGTCAGCTGCATTTTTACAGTGATGAAATCAAAACGAAAAGTACACCACATTTTCGTCCACTGACAAAAATAAATTCAGTTTTCGTTAACAAGCGAAATGAAAATGTGAGGCAGGGACCTTTTACCCTTGTGAACTGCAAGCAAGCGACTGTGCAGCCAGCATTATAGGCCTCCAAGTCCTCAGCCAACCATTCAGAGCAGTACTGTGCATTACAGGCCTCCCGACGAGAGTCCCACTCCCAACTCACATTGACGACCTGCCAGAGCAGTGAGCACTCACTGTAAGTGTTTACATTCCAGTTACAGGCCTGAGGCCTCCCCTCAGACCACTGTCCATCTAGAGCACTGTGTGTGCATTACAGGCCTCCTCTGACCACCGGCATCCAGGGCACTGCTTTACAGTCCATCCCTGAGACCCCCATCCAGCACTGTGAAGCATTACTGGCCTCCTCTGACCACCGGCAGCCAGAGCATTGTGCATTACAGGCCATCTCTCAGACCTGAGACCATCATCCAGCACTGTGCAGTATTACATGCCTCCTCTGACCACCGGCATCCAGAGCACTGTGCATTACAGGCCATCCCTCAGACCTGAGACCACCATCCAGCACTGTGCAGCATTACATGCCCCCTCTGACCACCGGCATCCAGAGCACTGTGCATTACAGGCCATCCCTCAGACCTGAGACCACCATCCAGCACTGTGCAGCATTACATGCCTCCTCTGACCACCAGCATCCAGAGCACTGCATGCATTACAGGCCATCCCTCAGACCTGAGACCACCATCCAGCACTGTGCAGCATTACATGCCTCCTCTGACCACCAGCATCCAGAGCACTGCATGCATTACAGGCCATCCCTCAGACCTGAGACCATCATCCAGCACTGTGCAGTATTACATGCCTCCTCTGACCACCGGCATCCAGAGCACTGTGCATTACAGGCCATCTCTCAGACCTGAGACCACCATCCAGTACTGTGCAGCATTATGTGCCTCCTCTGACCACTGTTCAGAGCACTGAGTGCATTACCGCAATTGCAGAAGACTAAAATGGGACCAAAACTCAAATGGCATTTTGGTGAAAAGACTAAAACTAAATTGAAATTTGCTGCCAAAATTAACATGGGTGTCAATGGGATAGTTGCACCCAGTAGAAGAACAGTCCCCTAAGTTATTGGTTACAGTGGGATAGTTGCTCCCAGGGGAAGAGTAACCTGAAATCAGTGGGAGAATAGTCTCCCATATCATTGGTGCCGGTTGTAAAGTTGCCCCCAGTGAGAGAATAGTACCCGAAATCATTGGTGTCTGTGGGATAGTTGCCCCAGTAGGAGAATAGTCTCCCAAATCATTGGGGTCAGTAGGATAGTTGCTCCCAGTAGAAGAACAATCCCCCAAGTTCCCCAAATCATTGGTGTCAGTGGGATAGTTGCCCAAATGGGATACGTGTCTTCCTAGTGGAAGACTTATCCCTCAAATCATTAATTTCAGAGGAATAGTTGCCCTCAGTGGGAGAATAGTCCCCAAAATCATTGATGTCAGTGGGTTAGTTGCCTCAGTAGGATAATAGTCTCCTAAATCATTGGTGTCAGTAGGATAGTTGCTCTAAATAGATCCTTGATGTCAGAGGGATAGTGGCCCTCAGTGGGAGAATAGTCCCCCAAGTCATTGGATGATTGCTCCCAGTGGAAGAATAGGCTCCCGAATCATTGACATCAGTGGAATAGTTGCCTGCAGTGGGGAAATAGTCCCCACAATACTTTGTGTCAGTGAAATAGTTGCCCCAGTGGAAGAATAGTCCCTAAAATCAGTGGGATAGTTACCACCTGTAAGAAAATAGCAAGAGAGAGAGGAGAGATAAAGTGTGGAGGCTGAGAGAGAGAGTGTGCTAACTCCAGACATGGTATTATGTGCACAATGAGATTTTTTTTTTTTTTTTGTGATGCCAAAATGTCCCTTTCCAGTTCTCTCCTTTCTATCTTTCCAATGGAAATTAGGCAGCAAATGTATCAATCTTCCTCACCATCACCCCAGACATTTTGTCCCATCCGTTTTTTCACTTTCCACTGTAGTACTAGAGTTATTCTGCTATCAACAGAATTATCAATTAATTAAAGCAGTGGTTATTGATGGACTAGTAGATTTAGATGGGCTGTACTTTACTGCAGAGGCGTAACTACAATCTTCAGGGCCCCGATGCAAGAAACCATGGAGGGCCCCCCTGACAGGGCTCTTTTCTCCGAGCCCGATGGCGGAACACCAGGGCCCGGTCGCAAGTGGGTGGCTGCATGTAAAGGAATCGTTTTCTCCCCCCCCCCCCCCTGCTTCTCCTCCTCTCCCTCCCACAGGCATTCAGGGGCTGCAGGAGGAAAATGGAGAGATGGGTTCCTCTATGTCAGTGTTTCTCAATCTTTTTCCAGTCAGGGCACCCTTGAAGTGGCTGCACTGCAACCACCCTGCAACTGTGTGCATTGCATGCAGTTGCAGCATAGTGATGATGCATTTAAGGGGTTAAAACAGGCGGTCAGGAGGCAACATATTGCCTCTTTACCGGCTGTCAAATGCCTCTGAAAAGCGATTTGAGCATGGATCACTTTTCAGAGGAACAGCATTTTTTTTTGCTGGTACTATGAACAAGCAAAAAAAAAAAAATTCGGATCTAATGGGACACATATAGGGGGTCAGGATTAAAAGCGCATACATAAAATGTGCATATATACATGTACACACACATACATACACACACATACATAAATACACACACACACATATATATATATTATATATATATATATATATATATATATATATTATATATATATATACATAAATGCGCACACACACATAAACCAGTGGCAGATGGTGCCCAAACTTTTTTGGGGGGCGTAAGCAAACTGAAAAATTCTTTAAAAAAAATGCATCAATTGCAGCCTCACTGTGCACATCAATTGCCACCACTGTACCCATCATATGCAGCCACTGTGCCCATCAAACGCAGCCACTGTGCACATCAATTGCCACCACTGTACCCATCATATGCAGCCACTGTGCCCATCAGTTGCAACCCCTGTGCCCCCAAACGCAGCCACTGTGCCCATCAAATGCAGCCACTGTGCCCATCAATTGCAACCCCTGTGCCCATCAAACGCAGCCACTGTGCCCATCAAACGCAGCCACTGTGCCCATCAAACGCAGCCACTGTGCCCATCAAACGCAGCCACTGTGCCCATCAAACGCAGCCACTGTGCCCATCAAACGCAGCCACTGTGCCCATCAAATGCAGCCACTGTGCCCATCAATTGCAACCCCTGTGCCCATCAAACGCAGCCACTGTGCCCATCAATTGTCACCCTTGTGCCCATCAAACGCGGCCACTGTGCCCATCAAACGCAGCCACTGTGCCCATCAAACGCAGCCACTGTGCCCATCAAACGCAGCCACTGTGCCCTGAAACGCAGCAACTGTGCCCATCAAACGCAGTCACTGTGCCCATCAATTGCTGCCACTGTGACCCCCTGCCCGCTCGCAGTCTGCCCAGCACTTACCATGTCTCGGTGGGGCAGCAGGTGACGGCGCCGAGCAGGGTCCTCCATGCGTTTCCTCCCATCCTCTCCTCCTGATAGGCATCCAATAGCGGCGCCTGTCGTTTCAGCCAATCAGGTGACGGGTAACAGACCTGAGCACCTGATTGGTGGAGAGGCGGTTCAGTGTTAGGAAAGCAAATATTTATTCACTTTTCTAACACACCTGGGTGGACTGTGAGCGCCAAGCATGGCACTCACAGTTCACCTATTTTGAAGCCTATTTAGTGCTTTAAAAACACCCCCGCCGGTGTCATTCAGGCGCCCGGCGTCCAAAAAGGGGCCAGGCGTCTGAATAGGGGGGACAGTGGTGGCCATTGATAGATTCACACTATGCATGAATCTATCTATTTGTGATAGAGGGGTGCCTGGAGAGAGGGGGCAGCGCCCATGCACCTCTATGGACGCACCGCCACTGAATACACATACATACACACATATACATACATGCTCACACACATGCACATATACATACATGCTCACACACACACACACATATACATACATGCTCACACACACACACACATATACATACATGCTCACACACACATGCACATATACATACATGCTCACACACACACATGCACATATACATACATGCTCACACACACACACACATGCACATATACATACATGCTCACACACACATGCACATATACATACATGCTCACACACACACACACATGCACATATACATACATGCTCACACACACATGCACATATACATACATGCTCACACACACATGCACATATACATACATGCTCACACACACATGCACATATACATACATGCTCACACACACGCACATATACATACATGCTCACACACACACACACATATACATACATGCTCACACACACATATACATACATGCTCACACACACATGCACATATACATACATGCTCACACACACACACATACATACATGCTCACACACATATAAACACACCTACAGTAGATAAAAACGGCAGAACTTTACCTTATCTCTTCCTGCCGGGTACTGCACTGTAGGGGGAGACAAAGAGCACAGCACTGTGCTTTCACTTTGTAATCAATGTGAGCAGCTCCCCCGCACAGTGCCGAATGCAGTTCGGCTTAGGACGGGGAACTTGTCTCCGCTCCTCCTATCAAAGTACTGTATACAGGGGGCCCTCAAGGGCCCCCTGCAGCAAGGGGCCCGGTCGCCATGGCAACCTCAGCGACCCCTATAATTCCGCCACTGCTTTACTGTCTAACAATGTAAAGCCCAACTCCAGCTGCCACTTTTTAAGCAGTTGGTTATATTTTCTTTCCATTTGGGATACTTTTTTGTCAGTGTTGGCCTCCCTGACGGTAATCCCGAGTGTGGCTCGGGGTTAAATTTCAGTCCCATTATCGGTAACCCCGAGCCACACTCGGGATTACATTGCAGGATCCTGGTGCGGCATTACTTACCTTGTCCCCAGGATCCTGCGATGTCCCCCGCAGTGTCCGTGGGCTGTGTCTCCTCCGAAGCCTCTCTGTGCCAGGCTCCGTTCCCTGCGAGCGGCGCGACGCACGGGGGGCGGAGCCTGGCGGCAAATTAAAAAAATTGTAAAAATCATAACACATACAGTACTGTAATTTTACAGATTACAGCACTGTATGAAATTATTTCACATCCCTTTTGTCCCCAGTGCTTTGGCCCATGCAGTTTTATGTGATATATACTGTTCTTTCTGCCTGGAAACTGGAGATTGTCCATAGCAACCAAAAAGTGTCCCTTTATGTCAAAAGTGGCTTTAGACCAGCTAGAAAACAGCGATAGTAAATTAGAACACTTGCAGAATTGAGCGATAGTGAATCTAGGGGAAATTTATTTTATTATTATATTATTATTTTTTTTAAATGATTTATATTTATTTATTATATTATAATTTATGTTTTTGTTTCAAATTTCATCATACCCGGGATATCTACCAGACTCTTGTTTGGACAGATTTAAGTGTGTTATTAAGAATTACAGGCCTACAATATAAAACGCCAAATTTATATGCAAAATAATTGTACCGCTTTCAGCACCTAAAATCCGAAATAATCATACCGCCAGGGAGGTTAGATTATTTGTCTCAACCCTCTTACTGCTACATCTGCAGGACAACTGTTAAAGGAAGTTGAAAAATAATAGACTAAAGCTTCGTGTACACGGTCTGATTGTCGCACGACCGATCGTCTGCTTTTTGTCAAAAGGGCGTGTGCAGGATTTTGTCTTGCATACTAACTATCTGCAAATTGTCGTTTGACAAACAAGAACGTAGTGACTTACTATGAGAGTGTAAAGAGGGTGCTCATTTCTCAAGCGCCACCCTTTGGGCCCCTTCTGCTAATTTCATGTTAGTAGAAGTTTGGTGAGCGTTGATTTGCGATTTTCAGATCGTACAAAACAAATGCCTTTTAAAATACATTTGGCATAACTACGTGCAAAGCAGCTTCATTATTATCCCATTAAAGAAGATGAGAATTTTAACATTTCATTAATTGCCGCGTCACGAATGTTAATTCTAGATTACGAGTGGTAGTTTACAAGACCAGACTCTTCCCAGACGTTCCTTGAGTCTGAGCATGCGTGTTTGTACTTTCGACTTTTGTGTGACGGATTTCTGTACTGACCATCCGAAAATCGGACATTGAGTTCAGATCAGACAATTTTATAGCCTGCACATCCAGCTTTTGTTTGATGTAAAAGTCAAATCGTCTGTCGAATGCACCGTACTAACAATCCGAAAATCCGCAGGCAGCTCGTCTTATGAATTTTCCCTTCTGATTTTCGTACCGTGTGTATGAGGCCTTACAGGCAGGGTCACCATGTAGTAAAATTGTGCTTATGGGGGAGCTCAGAAAAACAAAGGTTGCTATGTTGATGCTGCTGACAGACTAAATCCTATATGTCATTTTTTATTTTGGCCATAGTCACACTGGGGGTAAATAGGACCAATGTCATGTTGGGGTCATTTGTGCTGATTCTGACGCATGTTTGCAAGAAATGGATGTACATGTTTCTGCACTGACTTTTGTCATACGGAAGCGAGACACACTTCTAAAGTCTGTACATCTCTCTATGAATTCCAGGGAAGGTGCTCTCTGCTGTCAACTTGACTGAACTCCGTCCCTGGCTCCTGTCTCCGTCACCCATGTAAAGTGATTGCTGCATTCCTCTCCTGCTTTTATCCCTGTCTGTATGTCCAGGGCTGAAGTTCCTCCTTTTGCAAAGGATAAGTTGTAGGAGAGGAGAAGACTGGGGGAGATCTGGGCAAAGTCAGTCCCAATTATTATGTGTTGCTGTGTCCCAGATGGACTCCACATACCTATACAGATTAGCCTTTTATGTTCTTCCTCCTTGTGAGTTTTGTTACCTTGCCATTAAAGCGGCTTCTAATACTACAGTCAGGTGGCGCTTCCTGTGTTCTCCCTTTTGGCCTCCTTACATCAGGTGTCCCCATCTAGAGCACCCCCTTTACATCAGGTGTCCCCATCAAGTGTGCCCCCTTACATCAGGTGTCCCCATCAAGTGTGCCCCCTTACATCAGGTGTCCCCATCAAGTGTGCCCCCTTACATCAGGTGTCCCCATCAAGTGTGCCCCCTTACATCAGGTGTCCCCATCAAGTGTGCCCCCTTACATCAGGTGTCCCCATCAAGTGTGCCCCCTTACATCAGGTGTCCCCATCAAGTGTGCCCCCTTACATCAGGTGTTCTCTACATGGATTGTCCTCAGAGGGCCTCCTTACAGCAACTGTCTGTATCAGACAGGCTCATGGATTAATGGATGCATTCTCAGAGACCTGGGGGTGCGCAACTAAAAGACCCAGACCTGAAGGGGGAAAAAATAATTTGCAGGGAAACAACGGGCAATACTGGTGTCTAGTCCTTTGCCCTATGGCTGACTTTTTTTTTTTTTTTTTTTTTTTTTTAGGCACAGTTTCCAAATTTACATTTCTCTTTAAATGCTTTGCAAATGTTTGCTGCAGTGCATGCTTGCCTTTGATAGCTAAAATTTTAACAAAACTCACGTTTTTTTTTAAGCCAGCCATACATGGATCAAAATTCAGCCAGTTTAGCAGGGATCCATGTTTGGGCAGAGAAGTTGTACAAATGTCGATCAACTTCTGTACAACCACCCTTAATTGTCTTGGCCTGCCTTAAACGCGATCTAGTTCATCAGTGGGATATTTATATACTGTTGCAAGGTAAAGGCATTTCAGTTCTGTTAATTACTGTTAGGCTGGACATAGACTGTTCGATTTGAACCATGTATGTCAGTGGCAGCTGGTGCTCAAAATTTTTTTCTGGGGGGAGGGCGCAAACAAACTGAAAAATTCTGAAAAAAAAAAGCCCATCAATTGCAGCCTCACTGTGCCCATCAAACGCTGCCACTGTGCCCCTCCTGCCCGCTCGCTGTCTGCCCGGCCCTTACCCTGTCTTAGAGGGCAAGCGGGAGACTGCAGCGAGTGGTGTCCTCCATGCGTCTCTTCTCGTCCTCTCCTCCCGATAAGCTGAAACGACAGGCTCTGTGATTGGATGCCTATCAGGTGACGGGTAACAGACCCAAGCACCTGATTGGCGAAGAGGCAATTCAGTGTTAGAACAGCGAATGAATATTCACTTTCCTAACACACCTGGGTGAACTGCGAGTGCCAAGCATGGTGCTCGCAGGTCAACTTTTTTGACGCCTATTAGATCCTATGCTTCTAATCAGGTGCTTCAAAAGCACCCCCCGCCGCTGTAATTCATGCGCCCGAAAAGGGGCCGGGCGCCTGAAAAGGGGGTGGCAGCGGCCGCCATGGATAGATTCATGCAATGCATGAATCTATCCATTGGTTATAGAGGGGGCGGCGTCCGTGCATCCTTATGGACGCACCGCCATTGGTGTATGTACAGGCCGAATGTACCAAGTTGATCGATTGATCAATTTGGGTTTAACAAGCCTGCCGGGTTTACCTGCGATTATTGTTAATGGCTGCTTTCCCTGCCCGCCCCCACCTCCCCATGGGGAAAACACAGTTTCTCAGCAGGGTGGAATCCCCTGTCAACGCTGACTACGTTGATGGGGGTCATCGTGCAAATTTCTTACCTTCACAGCGCGGTTGCAGAAAAGAAATTTGCACCGTCTATGGCCTGCCTTAGCCAGAATACGACAGGTGTTTAACCATATCTCTCAGAGTAATGTTGTTGTCTTATTGATTGCTTGTGTAAGCACACTTGCTAATCCTCTCTCCTTTTTAGGCTTTATGCCTGGTCTGAAAAAAAATTTGAAATATTTCAAGGTGTGTCAGTAAGTGCTGGGTGAGCGAGGTGTGTCATCTTCAGGTGTGCAGAGAAATAACAAAACAATTCAGTGGCTCCTCTGGAGGTAGAACTACACAACTGTAACAGCCTCTTCTTTTCAGAGAAGACTTTCCCCAAGATTTTGGAGTGTGTCTGTGGGAATTTGTGTCCATTTAGCCAAAATAGCACTTGCTAGGTCAGGTACTGATATTAGATGAGAAGACCTGGCTCACATTTGAAATTCTAATTCACCCCATAGGCGTTTCAGTAGGGTTGAGATCTGGGCTCTATGCAGGTCACTCAAGTTCCTCCGTGCAAAACTTATCAAACCAAGTGTTTTTATGTAGGCATTATAACAGAAAAGAGCCTTTTCCAGCAACGTTGGAACAGCATGGGTGTCTACAATATATTTGTATATTGTAGTATTAACAGTACCCTTCACTGGAAACACTTGAGCCCTATGATTTGGAGGGTGTCCAGTACTTTGGCGATAAATATATACTGTATATACTCGAGTATAAGTCGAGTTTTTCAGCACATTTTTTTGTGCTGAAAGTGCCCCCCTCGACTTATACTCGAGTCAAGCACTTTTCTGTAGCAAAAAATTTCATTTTCCGAACCGACTTTGGGGCCCTGTATCTCAGGGCCACTTGGTTCTAGGAACCCCAAATTTGGTGTGCAAACCCAGTGGACCTGGTACCATAATATATCCAAGCTGGGGTTCCTAGCACCAAGTGGCCCCGAGATATGGGGGCCCAAAATAGGTTCAGAAAATGTCATTCTCTGCTGCAGAAAAGTGCTTGACATTTTCTGAACCGATTTTTGGGGCCCTGTATCTCGGGGCCACTTGGTGCTAGAAATCCCAGCTATTTGGATGTTTTATGGTGCTAGTTCCACTAGGTTTGCACACCAAATTTGGGGCTCCTAGCACTAAGTGGCCCCGAGATACGGGGCCCCAAAGTCGGTCAACTGTGTCCATCTGCAGCAATGTCATTTTGGGGCACTTTGGTTTCAGAGACCCCAAATTTTGGCTGCAGCTAGGGGGCATCTAGGAACACTTAGCTACCGAGTTTGAAGTTCGGGGGACCTATGGCTGCAAATGGGCACAGTGAGGCTGCAAATGGGCATTGTTGACCCTCTTTCACTTACAGTAGCTGTGCATTTCTCACCCTCGTCTTATACTCGGGTCACTAAGTTTTTCCCATTTTTTTTTGTGGTAAATTAGGGCCTCGACTTATACTCGGAACGACTTATACTCGAGTATATACGGTAGTAGGTGTGGTGGTGAGGTCTCCACAAGCCATTGTCCATATAGTGTATAATGAAGGTATGCATGACTATACAGAAAAGGATTCTTTAACAGGTTGTCCCTCTTTTATTTCTCATGAAGCTGTGGGATGATCAGTCGGGCTGCACCATGCAGTATGAGAAGCGTTCCTCCATCAGAACAGTCGTTGTGCACATAAGTCCATGACTCGGCACTAGGCGTGGATGGTTATTGGCTGCTGCACCATATTGGCAGCATTCCAATTTCTTCTGAAAAGTAATTTTTTTTGTTTTTCAACCTACTGGAAAACTGATAATTTCATGTCCTGTTCAGCTATCTTTAGAACCTCATGGTATGTTTAATCAAATATGCAGCAGGAAAAAAATTGTTTTGTGCTTCAGAAGCTTATTTTAGATGTAGAGGTTACAGCAATGTTTATTGTGAAATGTCCATAAACGGTCTGTCGTTTATAACTTCCTTTTATATAGCGGGTTCCAAGTGGGGCCTCTGACATCAACAAAGGGCCAAACATATTGGTTAATGAAATGTCACAGAGACTGCAGATACACAACTGGAGCTGGTGAGAACAGGGAGTGCACGGCTCAAAGAAGCACGAATGCCCTGCTGGAGGTTGCTTGCAGCAGAGTCCACCGGATAGCTGTCAACTTAAAAAAAAAAAGGCCTGGATTCTTTCCTAAATGTATAACTGGGTAACTAACATTGATAGGTAAAGTTGATCCAGGGAATATCCCATTGCCTCTCGGGGAATCAGGAAGAATTTTATTTTCCCTGCTGTAGCAAATTGGATCATGCTTCGCTGGGGTTTTTCACCTTCCTCTGGATCAACTGTTGGTATAGGATTGGGTATATGGGATTGTATGATTTTTTTTTTCTCTCTTTTATTGGTTAAACTAGCTAGACTTGTGTCTTTTTTCATCCTGACTATGTAACTGGTCTATCAGGACCTCTGTTGCCCTTGGAGATGCAGCGGTACCAAGGCAGCGACCACAAGCAAGATGGCACCGAGGTAGAAGCATCTCTAGGATGCTCTTTTTATATACAGTATCTCACAAAAGTGAGTACACCCGTCACATTTTTTGTAAATATTTTATTATATCTTTTCATGTGACAACATTAAAAAAATGACACTTTGCTACAATGTAAAGTAGTGAGTGTACAGCTTGTATAACAGTGTAAATTTGCTGTCCCCTCAAAATAACTCAACACACAGCCATTAATGTCTAAACCACTGGCAACAAGAGTGAGTACACCACTAAGTAAAAATTTCCAGATTGGGCCCAATTAGTGATTTTCCCTCCCCGGTGTCATGTGACTCGTTAGTGTTACAAGGTCTCAGGTGTGAATGGGGAGCAGGTGTGTTAAATTCAGTGTTATCGCTCTCACTCTCTCATACTGGTCACTGAAAGTTCAACATGGCACCTCATGGCAAAGAACTTTCTGAGGATCTGAAAAAAAGAATTATTGCTCTACATAAAGATGGCCTAGGCTATAAGAAGATTGCCAAGACCCTGAAACTGAGTTGCAGCACGGTGGCCAAGACCATACAGCGGTTTAACAGGACAGGTTCTGTTCAGAACAGGCCTCGCCATGGTTGACCAAAGAAGTTGAGTGCACATGCTCAGCGTCATATCCAGAGGTTGTCTTTGGGAAATAGACGTATGAGTGCTGCCAGCATTGCTGCAGAGGTTGAAGGGTTGGGGGGTCAGTCTGTCAGTGCTCAGGCCATACGCCACATACTGCATCAAATTGGTCTGCATGGCTGTCCTCCCAGAATGAAGCCTCTTCTTCTAAAGATAATCCACAAGAAAGCCTGCAAACAGTTTGCTGAAGACAAGCAGACTAAGGACATGGATTACTGGAACCATGTCCTGTGGTCTGATGAGACCAAGATAAACTTTTTTGATTCAGATGGTGTCAAGCATGTGGGGGGGGGGGGGGGGGGCAACCAGGTGAGGAGTACAAAGATAAGAGTCTTGCCTACAGTCAAGCATGGTGTTGGGAGTGTCATTGTCTGGGGCTGCATGAGTGCTGCCGACACTGGGGAGCTGCAGTTCATTGAGGGAACCATGAATGCCAACATGTACTGTGACATACTGAAGCAGATCATGACCCACTCCTTTTGGAGACTGGGCCGTGGGGCAGTATTCCAAAATAATAAACGACCCCAAACACACCTCCAAGACGACCACTGCCTTGCTAAAGAAGCTGAGAGTAAAGGTGATGGGCTGGCCAAGCATGTCTCCAGACCTAAACCCTACTGAGCATCTGTGAGGCATCCTCAAACGAAAGATGGAGGAGAACAAGGTCTCTAACATCCACCAGCTCCGTGATGTTGTGATGGAGGAGTGGAAGAGGACTCCAGTGGCAACCTGTGAAGCTCTGGTGATTTCCATACCCAAGAGGGTTAAGGCAGTGCTGATATATATTAAGAATCTCTGAGCATATTAATAACATTAAGAATGGCTATAAGGACCACAATGTCTCATTACATTTTAAGTTGAAACATAACAGGGACCCAACGGGGCTGGAATTCTGGGGGGTTGAGCATCTACAAACCCACTGGAGAGGTATTAATCGCATCCGCGAACTATCTAAACGCAAGACTAGGTGGATCCATTCTGTAGATGTGCTCTCCCCCAAGGGTCTCAATATTGAGCTCGACATAAATTGTTTTATCAGTGATACATAACTAGTTTTAGGGGCTTTTAGTAACGATATATAACACTGACCGGTGTACACGTATTCTAAATGATTAGTTTCAGACAGTGGGTCTTTATTGAAGTGATATTTTGGGTTTTATATTCTGTGTGCTTTTAAAAATATTTTATATAATTTTTTATATTTTTATACAGTTTATGAAATTTTATACGGAAATTTGATATGTATTATTCCATACATCCATTAGTTGTTTTCCAAATCATAAGTAGGTCATACTCTAATTTTAGATAATTTTGCCAGTACATTGGTTTCTATATTTGCCGCATAAGATTTACATTTTATATTTATGGCAGCATGATTTTCATTTTATATTTATGGTGGCATGATATTAGCATTATTAGTACTGCAATTTTTAACATTTCCCGTGTATTGTGTATGATATTTTACATATGTTTACACAATTTATTTGTATTTATGCTGTATATGAGATATAATCACATCTCGCCAGATAGACACACCAGCCGTGATCAGGTTTTGATACATCTTATTTTGTGGCTAGCGGACAGTATATCGTAATGTGTATACATAAAGAACCATATCCACATGCCAAATACACATGATAATGGTGACTCCTGTAACGGCTAGGGTGTCAGCTTCCAGTTTTAGCCAGTGATGATAAGATTGCGGTGACCACAAGTATTCAGCTATGCTGATGATGTGATTAACTTTGCATCTCCCATTGCTGACAGTATTCAGAACAAGAACACATGGGGGGTGTGGTCTGGTCAGCAGAGTTGACATGATTGGTCGGCGCTGATGACGCTTACATAAATACTGGCCACTCAAATGGTGAATTACGCCCTCAGACGACGTCTGGAAGTGATGAAACGCATCAGGGACGTAATTCACCGGAAGTGACGCGTGCGTTCCACGCACCCGAGGGGAACAAGGAAGTAGGCTGGTTTTCTATCCAGTAAACGTTCCAGAGGACCCCGGGAGACGTGATAAGCAGGCACAGTGCACTTTAACAATTGCTCGTTTTATTTATATATCTGGTACGCATGTTAGCTAAAGGGGGAATATTTTAAAAGTTTAAATAAAAATTGTTTTAGCAATATTACACTATTTGGCTATTTTATTCCTCCCTTATGTAATGCGGTTTTACCTAAGAATATGACTGACATCTGGTGGTTGGATGAAGGAGAAAGGAAGCGTTTAATATAAAGGCTTATGTATGCCGATCTTTTGGTGAGTGCAATCCCATTGGGGTGATACCCCCTGCACGTGGTGATTTTCCTTGGTGAAAGAGGCTCTCCACTACAATAGACCACAGCTACTTGAACTTTCCTGGATCTCCTTTATTGTTTAAAGTTTTAATGTCACTCCTCATGTGTTTTGACTATCTTGACACATAGCGCTGCTGCAATAAGTGATTCGAGACTTTTTTTGGGTATCGGGTGTTATTATGTTCTGTTCTCTATGATTTTATTGCCTACATACAAGTGCTGATAAATAATGGTGGCCACACAAAATATTGACACTTTGGGCCCAATTTGGACATTTCCCTTAGAGGTGTACTCACTTTTATTGCCAGCGGTTTAGACATTAATGGCTGTGTGTTGTTATTTTAAGGGATAGCAAATTTACACTGTTATACAAGCTGTACACTCGCTACTTTACATTAATTTCTTCAGTGTTGTCACATGAAAAGATAGAAAAGAAAATATTTACGAACATTTGAGGGGTGTACTCACTTTTGTGAGGGTACTGTACCAATCATGTTACTGACCTGTTGACAATTAACCTAATTCGTTGCAAAATGTTCTTCCAGCTCTTCCTTGTTAGTACCATTTATTTTGCAAACTTTTTGCTACTGTGTCCCAACTTTTTTGAGATGTGTTGCTGCCACCAATTTCAGAATTGCCTTACTTTTTACTTATTAATTTTCTTAGTTTAAACATTTGAAATGTTTTGCGTTTTCTATTGTGAATAAAATATGGGTTGATGAGATTTGCAAACCATTGCATTCTGTCGTTATGTAGATTTTACACAGCGTGCCGACTTTTTTGGCATTGGGGTTGTACATATACACCCAGAAAAAATAGCCAGGTGTGTCAATGTGTGGTGCTTTTTTGCAGAATCATGGCCACAGGAACAGGGAGCACTACAAACAAATTACTAAAGTGAAAAAAAACCAAAAAAACTCTTTTACATTTTGTTACATCAGGGTTTTTGTGTTTCTTAGCTTTGATGCCATCTAGTGGCAACTTTATATATGGCTGCTACTCATTTATTAGATTAGTTATGCTCAACTTTCTTTTGATATATACTGTATGTGTCTCCTGACATCATATTCAGTCACATCTTATTCAGCAAATGTAATCTAATTCTGCTACTAAAGCCCCACATTTTTGGCATATACATGAGCCACTTTTGATATTTCTTTAAGCAAACTTCATTAAAAAAAAAAAGTGAGGAAAAAAAAAAACTAAAAAAAAGAAAAGAAAAATGGACTGACAGCGCAGAAAAAATTAAAAAAGCGGAAAAAACAAACACAAGAGGGCGCCTCCATCTAGGTGTAGCGATTTATTAACCACTTCAATACAGGGCACTTTCACCCCCTTCCTGCCCAGTCCAATTTTCAGCTTTCAGCGCTGTTGCATTTTGAATGACAGTTGCACAGTCATGCGAAGCTGTACCCAAATGAAATGTTTATTAATTTTCCCCCACAAATATAGCTTTCTTTTGGTGGTATTTGATCAACACTGGGGTTTTTATTTTTTGCGCTACAAATAATAAAAAAGACCGAATTAAAAAAAAAAAAAAGTTTTCTTAGTTTCTGTTACAAAACTTTGTAAATAAGTACGTTTTTATTTTTTTTCCTTCACTGATGAGGCTGCACTGATGGACACTGATGATGAGGCACTTATATGCAGCACTGATGGGCACTCATAGGTGGCACTGATAGGCAGCACTGATGAGGAGGCACCGGCAGGCATCACTGATGGGCACAGAGTGCCATCCCTAATGAGCACTGATTGACATCACTAGTGGGCTCTAGTGGGCATACCTGGTGGTCTGCAGTGGGCATCCTCGATGGGTCTGCATTGATAATCAATGCAATGATTATCAGCGTAGACCCCCCCCCCCCCTGTCAGGAGAGCAGCCGATCGGCTCTCCTCTACTCGTGGCTATCAGCACGAATAGAGGAAAAGCAGATAAACGGCACTTCCTGTTTACCATGTGATGAGCTGTGATTGGACACAGCTCATCACATGGTAAAGAGCCAACATTATAGGCTCTTTACCTAGATCGGAGATGCGGTGTGTCAAACTGACACACCACACCACGGATGGGCGCACGCTGGCGGCTTATCCTGCTGGGCTTCATATAACGTCCAGTCTGGATAATGCAACCACTTTCTGGCCGTCATTTTGCTATAGGGTGGGCGGGCGGGAAGTGGTTAAAAAGAATAAAAAAACAATAAAAATCCACTCACTATTTAAAAGTGGATCAAGGCTCGTCATAAACCCATATAGACCTCCATAGGGTTCACCGTGAGGCTGCAGAGCTCTACGTGTCACATGTCTAGCTGAAGCAGAGTTCTTAACAATTTACCCCCCTTCCTGACCAGAGCACTTTTTTTGATACGGCACTGGGTCACTTTAATTGACAATTGCGCAGTCGTGCGAAGTTGCACCCAAACAAAATTTACTTCCTTTTTTTTTTTTTACCACAAATAGAGCTTTCTTTTGGTGGTATTTGATCACCTCTGCGATTTTTATTTTTTGCGCTATAAACAAAAAAAGAGCGACAATTTTGAAGAAAAAAAAAACGCATTTTGTACTTTTTGCTATAATAAATATCCCCAAAAAATATATAAGAAAAACGAATGTCTTTCTCAGTTTAGGCCGATATGTATTCTTCTACATATTTTTGGTAAAAAAAAATCACTAAGTGTATATTGATTGGTTTGCGCAAAAGTTATTGCGTCTACAAAATAGGGTATAGATTTATGGCATTTTTATTATTATTATTATTTTATTTTTACTACTAATGGCAGCGATCTGCAATTTTTATCGTGACTGCGACATTACGGCGGACACATCAGACACTTTTGACACTATTTTGGGACCATTGTCATTTATACAGCGATCAGTGCTATAAAAATGCCCTGATTACTGTGTAAATTACACTGGCAGGGAAGGGGTTAAACACTAGGTGGCGATCCAGGGGTTTAGTGTGCATCTCCCTATTCTGGCACTCCGTGACATGATCGCGGGCCCCCGGCAGACGTCGAGTACGTGGGACCCGCGGGCATGGTCACAGAGTATGCAGCTTGCGCGTGTGCCCACAATGCCGCGATTTAAAGGCGACGTACCTGTACGCCCATTTGCTCAGCCGTGCCATTGTGCCGACGTACATTGTCGTGCACTGGTCGGCATGTGGTTGAAGGAAGTACAACTGTCAGGCTTCAGGCTGGAACATAAGCAACAGCAGCTTTCAGAAGTTTTTTGTGCAGACTCACAGTGAACCTTTGGAGGTCTATATGGGTTTATGACAAGCCTTGATCCACTTCTAACTAGTGAGTGCATTTTTTTATAGTTTTTTTTATTATTTTTAATAAATCAATACACCTAGTAGACATGTGCAATCCGTTTCGTAACAAATCGAAATTTGGCAGAATTTTGCATCTTTCGGACATTCGGATGCATCCGAATGTCCGAATAAAAAAAAATAAGGAATTTCAACTAATACGAAAGAAATTATAGCGGATATAACGAATGAATTCGACATGATTCGGTAATTCGTTAAAGATCTAATGAAACAAAAGGTCAACTCAAAGTAAATCTTACAGTCCGATTAGCTAATTAATTTTGTGCTGAAGGTTGGATTACTGGCAAAGTGCATTCCTGAGAACTGAGTGAGAAGGGTGTTGTATTGTATTTGAGCAGAGGAGAAGAGATACAGTGGAACCTCGGATTGCGAGTAACGTGGTTAACGAGCGTTTTGCAATACGAGTACTGTATTTTTAAAAATCTTAACTCGGTGGGCGAGTGTTGTCTCGCAAAACGAGCACGATTCAGGCCAAAGCATGTGCAGTACCTAGTTTGGCCTGAGGTAGGGGGGCGCCGGAGCCAACCTGCGCCATTCGGAAATGCACGGAAAGGCCCGAGTACAGCTCGGTTGACTTTGGCAAACCTCGGGAACGGAGTGTTTCTGAGGTTTGCCGAGGTCAGCCGAGGTGTCCTTGGCAGTGGCGTCATTAGGGTTGGTGTCACCTGGTGCAGTAAAACATGATGTCACCCCCCCTCCTGCCTAGGCTGCACAGCACCCTGCAGGCAGCACACGGTCATGGGGCGCACCCAAAACCAGCCCCTGTAAATGATAGTATAGTGACAGGTTAGGGTAGTATAGAGTGGTATAGTGGCAGGTTGGGGTGGTATAGGGCAGGTTTGGGTGGCACAGGGCAGGTTAGGGTATTATAGAGTGGCATAGTGGCAGGTTGGGGTGTTATGGGGTAGGTTGGATTGGTATATTGGCAGGTTGGGGGTGGTACAGGGCAGGTTGGGGTGACACAGGGCAGGTTAAGGTATTATAGAGTGGTATAGTGGCAGGTTGGGGTGGTATGGGGTAGGTTGGATTGGTATAGTGGCAGGTTGGGGTGGCACAGGGCAGGTTTGGGGTGGTACAAGGCAGGTAGGGGTGTGTGACGGTGTCCTGTGCAGTAACTTATAGCATACCTCATGCTTGCAGATGTAGACCTGGGAGGGTGGGCGGGACTGCTGTGTCCTCGGCTCTATCTCCAAGGCTCCACTGTATTGTCATTGTGTGTGTGTTAATAGATTCAATAAAAAAACAACTTTGCAAACTACGAATCATTATCACGAATATATATACATACAAATATCGGATTTCAACTAATACAGAAGAAATTATAGCGGATATAATGAATGAATTTTGACATGATTCGAGATTCAGTATAACGAATATCGACACTCTACAGAAATAATGAATTATACGAAAACAAATTAACGTAACATAACGAAACAAAATGTATGCATTTTACGAATGACAACGAACTGAGACTAAACGAAATGTTCCGTTGTGCACAAGTTTAACACCTAGATGGAGGCGCCCTCTTGGGTTTGTTTTTTTTATATGTGCCTTAGGATCTCAAGACCTAATCTGAGAGGAGCTGCATCTACTTCACCTGGTGATCCCTACCGCTCTCCTGGCCCTCTTATGTGCCCCGCTAAATGGCACTTGGGTTCTAGTCATTACAATAGCTTATTCATTTTCTTTGGAAGAAATAAACTATAGCGTAAAGAATATCTTCCCTTCACTTCTTTGAGTAAGTACCAAAACACAGACTACAGTGAGTCTGCAGGGGCTCCGAGGGTCACATAATGAGTACTAAAGGGCCCTATGGCAGCCTCTGGGCCACAAGTCCAGCACCAGGCTACTAGATGACTAAAATTTAGTTTTTCCTCAAAATTATGGCAAAAATGTGCAACTTTTAGCGCAATTTCACCATTTTGGTAAAATGCTCTGAAGTCAATAAGGTGAATTTCAGATTTTGATGGTTTTTAAGGGTGCAATAAGCTTTCAACTATCCTGGAGTTGCTCTCGTGCCAAAAACTGACCCTTGTTAATTTATGTTTTTTATGCAGAAGAAAATAGCAAAACAAAAGTAATTATTTTTTTTTTAAATACAGTACACAAATATTGATCAATATTTTATGCACCTAGGAATTTACACCCATGTGTGCGTTTACACATACAGCTTGTGTACAGATTTTATTACTACGGGGGGGGCTGTATGTTCCCACTATGTCTCCCACCTTCCCAAAAAAAAACATCTGAATAAAGAAAAGAAGAGCTCAGTGAGTGCAATTAAAGAACAAAATAGCTACAGATGTTTTTGTGTATTCCCATGCATTGTGTGTAGGGCACCCTGCGATTTGGAGCGCTTCAACATGACATGTTTGCAGATGCATGGACGGTGTCATTGACAAATAGTGACACCGATGCGCGTTTGCTAAATAGCAACACATTTCTCTGCGTTTTCCCAACACACAATAATGTGAACTTAATGCTAGATTTCCCTATCCATGGACTACAGTCTGGACGGATCAATCTCCGAAGCCGGCTACTTTATTAGAACAGCCGGCACCCGCAGCTGTCTAAATACCTGAACAGTGACTGCGTCTGATTGGATGCTTTTCGGCAAACAATTTTCTGCTCAGCTAATTCAGTTTTCAGTTTAAAGAATGTCATGTGGGAGGCGGCGGACAGGGCCACCCACAGATCGAATTTTGTCTGGATCATCAGGAACTTGCTAAAATTTGTGTAGTGTATGGCTAGCTTAACCTTCTGCCGCCCATCTAACGCAGTGGTCATCAACCCTGTCCTCAGGACCCACTAACAGGCCAGGTTTTATGTATTACCTTGGGGAGATGCAGACTAGAATACTGCAATCACTGAGCAGCAAATGAGATCACCTGTGATGTATTTCAGTTATCTTGCAAACCTGGCCTGTTGGTGGGTCCCGAGGACAGAGTTGATGACCACTGATCTAACGCATATGTGTGACAGCAAAGAGGAATGGCTTTAACCCCCATGCACTGCACATATGCGTACATGGACAGCAAAGGTTAATTTGCTTTCAGTGTGCTCACTGCATGTTCCCAGCACAGTGACCGAGCTGTCATAGACAGGTCCTAGTCTCTAATAATGATTGGTAGCTCTCTGGACTAACTTCAGGTTACATGACCACTGTGCAGGTTACATGACCACTGTGCAGGTTACATGACCACTGTGACGGCTAAACACAGTGGTCAAGTGATTGGACAGTCCTTACCCTTGGTGTATAGACCCAATTAAGGGAATTCTGGCGCTGTAATTCACTAAGGTGCGAGAGTAGGGAGTGTTGGGTGTTTCAGGAGTGCATAGGTTTGACCTGTTCATTTCATCAGGAGGCACAGAACAGGCGACAATGGACACTAAGAGTTTCAGGCTTAGAAAATGGAGTCTCACCCTTCCTGTATCGCAACCACATAGTATGGGGTTGAGTGGAATGGACGCTGCTCTCCCAGCCAGCCCATATGAGATACAGATGAGAAACGGCCTCAGCTTACTCTTCTCCACAAACCACACCACTGACGTGTTTCGTCCTGCCCACGAGGGCTTAGTCATAGAGGTATTCCACCCCCTTACATGTGATTTCTTGGATGAATATAGCAAGATATCAGTACCCCGTATCCTAAGATCAAAAGGAAGGATTTCCTCTTTAGCTTGAGTGGTGCTCCAAGCTTTAAACTTCGGTCACCTAGTATGGGGGCCATTGGACCAAAAAAAGCCAAGGACCACCAGCACAGTTAGTTGCACACCTCACAAAACATGCATGTTGATCTGAGGTATAAGACTAGCAATAAGTTACTGGCATCTGTAAGGATTTACTTAGCAGGGCAGTCAGGTGCAGAAGATGAATGTTAGAATCCAAATAAAAGCCATGCCACTAGCTGAGTGTGTTGATTGGAGCAACACTTAATGTGTAAGTTCACCTTTACAGAAAAATCAGGACCCTCTCCTCACCCCCCCCCCCCCTCCGTCCCGCAGCGCGGCGATCTCCCATTCTGAGACCCGCTATCGTTGCCTCACCGGATCGGGGCTTGGAAATCCCTTTGGCATTCTCTCTTCTTCCCCGCTGACAAGACGGGCTATATGGGATCTGATTGGTCGGTGCAGACCTAATAGAATGCTCTGAAAAGTCCCTCCTGATGGGGTACGTTTTGGAGATTAAGCCGAGGGGATTTTTAAGCCCTGGACCGGTGAGGCGGCTATAGCAGGGCTCATAATGGGAGATTGCCGTGCTGAAGGTCAGGGGGACGGGGGGTGTAGGGGGGGTGGTGGTGGGATTCCCCCATCAACACTGTGTTGATTTGGGAATTGAGCGGTTTTCTTTCCTGCAACCCATTGTCTGCCTATGATCAGCCTTACGCATAATTAAACATAATTACAAGGCAGATCAATGACATAATCTGAGTTAGGAAATGTATTAGTTGCCCTGCATGTTCTCTAAGGCTTGTACGGGATCTCGATGTATGTGATTGTTTCCAGTGGGAAATGTTTAGCCACTTGCCGCCCGCCATATAGCAAAATGACGTCGGCAAAGTGGTTTCAATATCCTGACCGGACGTCATATGAAGTTTTTCAGGATAACAAGCTGCTGCATGCCCCCCGGGGGCGCGCATAACGGCGATCGTTGTTGCAGTGTGTCAGTCTGACACACCGCAACTCCGATCTGGGTAAAGAGTCTCTGACGGAGACTCTTTACCATGTGATCAGCCGCGTCCAATCACGGCTGATCACAGTGTAAACAGGAAGAGCCGTTGATCGGCTTTTACTCACTCGCATCTGTCAGACGCGAGTAGAGGAGAGCCGATCAGCTGCTCCTCTGACAGGGGGGGTCTGTGCTGATAATCAGCGCAGCCGCCCCCCCTGAGGATGCCCACACTGGACCACCAGGGATGCCCACCACTAGTCACCACCATGTTTGCCACCCATGGCCACCAGGGATGCCAATCAGTGCCCACAATGGATGCCAATCAGTGCCAAACAATAATGCCTGCCAATCAGTGATGCCCATCACTACCATCCATTAGTGTACATCAGGGCCACCTATCAGTGCCCATCCATGCCACCTATCAGTTCCCAGCAGTGCCGCCTTTCAGTGCCCATCAGTGCTGCATATTAGTGCCACCTCATTGGTGCCAATCAGTGCAGCCTTATCAGTGCCCATCAGTGAAGGAGAAAACGTACTTATTTACAAAGTTTTGTAACAGAAACAAAAAAAACCCTTTTTTTTCAAAATTTTCGGTCTTTTTTTTATTTGTTTAGCAGAAAATAAAAATCCCAGAGGTGATCAAATACCACCAAAAGAAAGCTCTATTTGTGGGAACAAAATGATAAAAATTTAGTTTGGGTACAGTGTTGTAGAAGAAAGAAGGTTTCCCCGCATTGGGGTTTTTAGGCAGCGCAATAATGGATATAGACTCAATTGTATGAAAAAAGTATCACAATTTTTATTAAGTAATGATAGACCATCAAAGTTAAAAAACAGTGAGCTTCAGTGGGAATTATTTAAAAAGTGAGCTGAACATACACAAGCAGACATTTGTTCATAATCATAACTTTGAAACATGAACATTAAACCTGACGCGTTTCAACCCCTACAATTGGGGTCTTCTTCAGAGGATCAGTCTGCTGGGGAGAACATGAAAATGAAGTTGATATACATATACATGTTCCATTAATATAAATATAGTATGAACTACATTGACTATACGATATTTTAGTGCAGCATAGTTACCAAATATAGGTATGTTCAACAAAGAACACAGATTCCCACATGAAGATCCCTTTAAAAAGTGAGTTGCTTTGTCCTCTTCTCCAGTGGGGGGCTCCGACCACCCCTATCACCGCTGCGGCCCAGACCAGGATTGTGAGGTATAGCGTGGCTTACGAGAGATCACACTTTTAAGACGCCGCCCGTCAAAAAGGATGACCGGCCGGAAAACACCAGAACACCTGTGATGAAGGTTTGCAGGGAATAATCAGTAAGGACCCATATGGGAATAGTCACAGTTGATCAGTGGGCTGAGAAAGCCGCTATAAGATCAGGGGTATTGTGAATATGATATATAAGGCCCAAAACCAAGAAATGTTCTGAGCCGTAGCCCTCTGGTGCATGTTGAAATGAAGAAGAGACGAACATGCACGAGGCAAAACTGCAAAGGGATTAAGAAATATTGTGCAAGTGCTGGAAAGAAGATGGTGATACCAAGGTGAAAAGGAGTGATGTAAAGAAGACTAAGGAGGTGAGAAGAGACATAGAGTCTGTGAGTGATGAAATGAACAACAAAAACAATAAGTGCAAGTGAAGGGGAGAGAGGGGGAGGGGGGGGAGGGAAGGAAGGAGGGGGGGGGGAAAGGAGGGGGGAAAAAAGCGGTGGAGGGGAAAGGGGGAGGAGACAAAGAAGGGAAGAAAAGAAGGAGGAAGGAGAAAGAGAGGAAAAGGAAAGAAAGGAAGGAGCCATTAGGGGATGAAGGTGTAATTATTACCTCAAGGGGTGCTATATAGCTCATGTGGATGCATCGGATTGTCCCATGTGTCTAGACTGTTGTTTTATTGGCCAACCCGGGATTGGTCATAAGCTGTGTGAGACTCAGGTAATGGCAACCAAGCCTGAGTCAACCAGTCTAAGAATAAACAAAGTATATAATTATAAATATAAAGTATATGACCACATGTGTTGTCAGTGGTCAAAAATATTTAGCAAGCCTAGTAATCAGTAAATCCCAACTATTTTGGGGCAACGCGATGCTATAACAACACATGGCTTAGAAGGTGTACTTACTGTGTGGTAGCTGAGTGTAGCAGCAAATGTGATAGCAAGCAGCAGAATGTGTTTGCAGTTAGCCAGATGGAGGAGGATTGAAGGAAAATATCTCAGGTGTACCTTTATATACCAATAGTTGGGGGGTGTATCCGCCCTGTATCCCTCCCCACAGGTGTATGTAATCCGCCGATAAACCAACGACGGGCGGTAAGGCGGCCAAACGTGGCAGCCCAGTGTGATCTCCCCGGCGTTCCGGAAGAGCAGAGCTCCGAAATCTCGTCATCCTCGCCGAAATCTCGCGATGTCTATGACGTCACGTCGCTCGCGCGGGGCCCCGCGCATGCGCAGTGACGAAAGGCATCCGAGGATGTTCCGGAACGCCGCCGGCAAGGAAGGAAAGTCCCCAATGTGGCGCTCGGTGGCCAACCGAGCGCCCAAGGGGAAACATGGGGGGGGGGGAGGGACCGCCAAAATGAAGGCAGGCCTGTCCCCTCCCCCTTACCTTGCCGGGAAGGCACGTCATAGGTCACTCCCGCCTCCGGGATAACAGCAGAGAGGGTGCCAGAGCTCCCCCAGTGGAGGGAGAAAGCAAATCTACAGAAAGGGGAAAAAAAAGAAAAAATTGAATAAATGTGAACCATGAGCATGTCAGTTCCCCATGGCTCAAAACTATCATTGTTAATACATCTCTTAGAATTATTTACCCACGTGGAGAGCCTCAATAAAAAATGGGAGAAGATCAGTCATATGCATAGATATCTTCACACCATCAATTTAATAATGAAAAAGAGCAGCAATATCAAAAATGATAACATATTATAAAATACAAGATACAAATGGATCAGCACAGGGGAAACGGGGAGAGGGTGACATGGAGGAGGGGGGGGGGAAGGGGGGGGAGGGGGAGGGAGGGGGAAAGAGAAGGAGGGGGGAGGGGAAGGAAAACCGGGACATAGTCAATGATATCAGTTATTTTAATTCTTTTGGACTATATTGAATTATACTATAGCCCATCGGAGGAGGGGACAGGACTATTGTGTTTTGCCAGAAACAAAGCCTTTTAGAAATGGGGCAAACGAGATGGCCTCGTTCAATCCTGGGAACGAAGTGGAATTTAGTTTAAATATCCACCTCTGCTCGTGCTGCAATAGAATTTTATTCCAGTCGCCGCCTCGCGCTGGTATATGAATTTGGTCGAGCGCGACGAAGGATATTTTAGGCATTCTATAGTTGTGAGTTTCCATCACATGTCGCCCAAGTGGCACATATGGGTTGCCAATTGCATGTGGTAGATGTGTTTGGATATGCGCTGATGGAACTCTTGTTTGGTCTTTCCGACATAGTGTGCTCCACATTCGCAGGACATGAGGTACACTATGCCACGTGTTTGGCAGTTGGTGAAGTGTGATGGTTTAAATGTTGTCCCATTTGGGAGGGTAAAGAGCTTTTCACGTCTTATGTAGGGGCAGCAGGAGCAGTGTCCACAAGGGAAAGATCCCAGGATAGAGCAGTGCCTACGTCGTTTTTGTGCAGTTTTGAACTCACTTTGAACCAATTTATCCTTTAGTGAGGTTGCTCGTCTAAATGTAATTGAGGGAATATCTGCAATGAATCTACTAACTTTTGGATCATCTCGGAGTATGGGCCAATGCTTACGAATAATGTTTCTAATCTCGTTATGTTGTCTAGAAAAACGCAGAATCACTCTAGTGGAATCCATATCGGTGTTGCCCTTAGTTCTTTCCCCAAACAACAAGGTATGTCTGGATTGTGCCACTGCACGATTGTACGCTTTACGCAGAGTTGAGCGACTATAACCCCGTGCTAGTAGTCTGGTTTGCAGTTTATATGCTTCCTGTTTGAAGAGAAACTCATCTGAGCAGTTCCTGCGTAAACGCAGGTGCTGTCCGTATGGGATAGATCTCTTCAAAAATGTAGGATGAAAGCTATCCGCATGGAGGATGGTATTTCCTGCGGTGCTTTTACGAAATAAAGTGCTAGAAATGAAGTTCTCAGGGGTGCGTCTCAACTGTACGTCTAGGAAGTTTATTTGATCACGATCATATGTCATAGTGAACTTCAGATTGCGTTCGTTCTGATTGATATGATCAAAGAACTTCAGTAGTGATTCTTCAGTTCCCTCCCAGACCAGGAGGATATCGTCGATGTAACGTCGCCACATACGTATACTACTTACGTATGTGGCTAAACCCTCATCTTCCCTGAGCGCCCTTTCCCACTCCCCCAGGTACAGGTTGGCGTAGGCCGGGGCACAGCAAGTGCCCATGGCCACGCCCTGTACCTGGAGGTAGTGGGAACTGTCAAAAAGGAAAAAATTATGGTTCAAAATGTATTCAAGGCCACTGATGATGAACTCCCCCAGGGCTCCATCATATCTGCTGGTTCTCCGGAGGAGTGCCCGCACAGCCTCGATTCCCTTGTTATGGGGGATCGAGCTGTACAGGGCTTCAACATCAATGGCCACGAAAAATGAGTTAGGTGGAAGAGGTAACTCCTGAATCAGTTGGAGTAAGTGTAATGTATCCTTCAGGAACGAGGGCATGCTCGTGACGAATGGTTGTAAAAAGGAGTCAATCACTTTGCTCAAGTTTTCCGAGATTCCTCCATTCCCGGAGTCTGACACACCGCAACTCCGATCTGGGTAAAGAGTCTCTGACGGAGACTCTTTACCATGTGATCAGCCGCGTCCAATCACGGCTGATCACAGTGTAAACAGGAAGAGCCGTTGATCGACTTTTACTCACTCGCATCTGTCAGACGCGAGTAGAGGAGAGCCGATCAGCTGCTCCTCTGACAGGGGGGGTCTGTGCTGATAATCAGCGCAGCCGCCCCCCCTGAGGATGCCCACACTGGACCACCAGGGATGCCCACCACTAGTCACCACCATGTTTGCCACCCATGGCCACCAGGGATGCCAATCAGTGCCCACAATGGATGCCAATCAGTGCCAAACAATAATGCCTGCCAATCAGTGATGCCCATCACTACCATCCATTAGTGTACATCAGGGCCACCTATCAGTGCCCATCCATGCCACCTATCAGTTCCCAGCAGTGCCGCCTTTCAGTGCCCATCAGTGCTGCATATCAGTGCCACCTCATTGGTGCCAATCAGTGCAGCCTTATCAGTGCCCATCAGTGAAGGAGAAAACGTACTTATTTACAAAGTTTTGTAACAGAAACAAAAAAAACCCTTTTTTTTCAAAATTTTCGGTCTTTTTTTTATTTGTTTAGCAGAAAATAAAAATCCCAGAGGTGATCAAATACCACCAAAAGAAAGCTCTATTTGTGGGAACAAAATGATAAAAATTTAGTTTGGGTACAGTGTTGTATGACCGCGCAATTGTCATTCAAAGTGCGACAGCACTGAAAGCTGAAAATTGGTCTGGGCTGGAAGGTGTATAAGTGCCTGGTATTGAAATGTTTCGATTTGCTCATAGTTGGATCCCCTCTGACATCAGCAGCATATCACCATTATGTCAAAAGTAGGGATAAGACCTGTGATTGTAGGATATCTAAGCCCAAGAACAAAAATGGAATATGTCGTAGCTTGCAGTCTTTAGATATGATGGTTGCATTAGTGTTCTTTATTTATTCAAGCTAAAACATTTTCAACAAGTACTGAAAATAATAATAATAATCTTGAAAAAAATGCCGTGTCCTTGTCACTTCCTGTGAGCTGGACAGAATCATATCTAGCTATCTTCTGTAAACCACTCATTTCCCTGCCCCCAAATAATGGAGATGAAGAGATATGGCCGTGTTCAGAGTGCATAGTAGGAGAGCAACTTAAGCAGGCCATACACGGTCGAATTTCGAACTAATTTTCTTTTCAAAATCAGAAAGATCGTTTTTTTGTGATCCGATGATGCCACCATTGATTTTCGAAATTCGGCCGACCAAGCCTTCACCTCATGTTGCTACAGAAAAGAATTTTCGTGGCCAGGAATCTTCTTTTCTC